>CM064513.1:31314693-31619627 GCA_032716605.1 Paralithodes platypus
ATGCAGACCATGAGAGCAGTGTTGCATAAAAGCATCACTAAAACAAACATATCTAATTCCTCACACTCACCATTCTTTCCAACTGTCAAAATACCTTCCCAACATATAATGGATACCATAGCGTTTTGTGTTGTACAGTATGTATGCATGCAATTTATGTATTTACATAAACTTGCATTATTCCTTGCAAATATGTAGGATAAAATGCCATATTGAATTTTGGAGGGATAAGACTATTCACCCACCGTCCCACGATAAAGATAATGGAATCATAGCCAAATTTTGCATGTTAAGTTCCTGGTAGATAGTAGTAAGAATATTGTGAAAACAGATCAAATAGTTTCGTAAATCATTATTGGTTGTTTTATCAAGGAGAGTGATGAAGGTAAAGGGAGTCAGGAGGATTTTTAAGCTTAATCTAATTTATTATAAATATGCTAGCTCTCGAAGAGATATAAATTTCATTATAGATACAAAGTGAGGCTACTGACTAAAATTTGCGTAAATCCATTCGTGTCTTGATATATCATGCTAACAAACATGTAGACTCACGAAGGTGGTCGATTGAAATATGCAAATGTCATTGTTGTAAATAAATACAAGTGTCTGGTGATTCAACGACATTAGCAAATAATAAACTCCTACAACTTTTTCAAATTCATAGTAACAAGAATGTTATTAATACCAGAATCTGATGTTAAATAAGAGAACATTTCAGAATTTCATTAGGATAATTATAAATCAGTTTGCAGTATAACATTTTTCATTGCATATATGAGAATATAATTATATTATAATTATTATGTTAAGAATAGTTTCTGTTCCCCCGTTTCTCTTATGATGTCATCATCTTTATATGACACGATTGATTATTCTGACGATGTAAACTTGATCTTTTGGCTGTGAGTAAATTATGCTTCTGATGTCCAAAATGAATATGCCTCTGCTAACTGGTCTTCAAGACGTCACAGGTGGTTCTCTCGTCTGGCTGCTCTTTGTTGATGGTCACCTTTACGTTCGATTGTCCTATTGGTCAACGATATCAGGCTGCTTTCAATTGTCCTATTGGTCAACGATATCAGGCTGCTTTCAATTGTCCTATTGGTCAACGATATCAGGCTGCTTTCAATTGTCCTATATGTCAACGATATCAGGCTGCTGTCGATGGGTCCACTGGGTCAATGATATCTGGCTGTTTTTGATTACCCATTTTGTAATTTATAGTGTTTGATTGCCCAACTGGTCGATGAAATCGGCTGTGTTCGAAGGTCTCCACATATGCCTTTCCGTTCGATTGTCCATTTGATCAGAGCTATCCGACTGTGTTCGAAAGTCTCCGCTTACGCCGTTGTTGTCTTCTCTGCAGCACAAGCCAGAGTGGTGGTTGGGGGTGGTGGAGGAGCTGTGGTGGTTGGGGGTGGTGGAGGAGCTGTGGTGGTTTCCTTTCCATTGCAGTGCTTGGGCGTGCTTGTGGTAGGCTGCATGGTTGTGGAGGGTTTCATGGTAGTGGTAGGCTGCATGGTGGTGGAGGGTTTCATGGTAGTGGTAGGCTGCATGGTTGTGGAGGGTTTCATGGTAGTGGTAGGCTGCATGGTTGTGGTAGGT
Organism: Paralithodes platypus; assembly: GCA_032716605.1. NCBI lineage: Eukaryota > Metazoa > Arthropoda > Malacostraca > Decapoda > Lithodidae > Paralithodes > Paralithodes platypus. The sequence continues at coordinate 31,316,299 of CM064513.1, forward strand.
TTCACAGTTGTGGTAGGCATCACGGTTGTGGTAGGGCCTGTTTAAGCAAAGAATAATTAAAGAACATTATTTATTACAAATATGTTGATGTCATATTTGTTGAAATCGTATTTTTCTTATTTTTAGTGTTATTATTATTGATGTTATAATAATAATAATAATTATTATTATTGTTATTATTATTATATTATTAAATTTATTTGTTTATCTTATTATTATCATTAGTATAATTATTATTATTAAACAATTTATACAGACCCTCTTCGCTTCGAGCATTTGAACTACCAGATTTGTATGGCTCTTCTCTCTTTCCTGTATGAATGTTTATATGTATGTACGGTATGTAGGCCACTGTATTTATATATGCATAACCCTCTGCCTAGGCCATGGAGAGAGTAATCCCAATCTATAAACTTCCAAGATATAAGAATGAATACCAAATTACCAATATATCCAATTTGGTGTAGTGTATAAACCAGCCAATGCCTAAATCTGTATCTTAATAATTGTAGCCTACTCAGTATATTGCAAACATTTTGGGTAATTTTCTCGTCCACCAAATATGTTATTCAAGCATGGCCCATAAACACCATAGAAACCTACCCGAACATGTGCATGTGTTCTTAGATTGGGCAGCCCACGTTCCATCCGCCTGGCACACTACGTAGATACAGTCGTTAAGCGCCTTCAGTCGTCGGACCTTACTCCAAATATCTTCCCCGTTGAGGACACAGTCTTTGGTGGCCCGAGACTCGAGGTCCATCACTGGGGCCAGGTCACTGCTGCGTCCTGTCACTGTGCAGGTACAACCGTCGATCTGCACAAACTGAACCTCCAACTGTCCGGCGTTTATCACACATTTAAGGTCAGCACACAGTTCAGGATGTTCTTTAATGGTCTGGAAGTATGAATTAATATATTAATATATGCTGTAGTAAATCAAATCTTCTCACATGCTTTGCACCTCGCCACCTACCTACATGTATTAATAGGTTTTGATGCTAACAGAATGAGAAAAATAAACTGTAATGTGGATGGCCCGTTATTATTATAGTCGCTCTCACTAGCTCTTTCAAGTAAAGTTGAACAAGTTTGTGAAAGCCAAATGTTGTCCAGTACAGTACAATACAGGTTCATCTTCAGGGCGTATTCTTAACCCTTTCAAGATTATGACGCATTTTGACAGTTTCTTCTGCCTATCCTTAGACGACTTTATACAGTTTAGAAAGGATTTGCAGGAGTTATAAGGGTAGGCTAAAGGCTATATCAATTAACCCTCTGACGTCCGCATACCCTTCTTAATCTGAATAAGATCGGCTAATAAAAGCCAGGCAACTTAAAATAAATGCGTAATCTGACCGTGAAATGGTTAACAATCTTTGCATTTCGGAAGTTCACTGTTGCAGTATGAGGGTTCATAAACATTCAGAACTTAGGTTATGTGGTCACAGAAGGGACTGGGGTTCTCGTTCAGAGGCCCTAGTCCTGGTCGCGATTAATAAGGAAGGCGTCTGGGGTTCTCGAGCAGGACAACCTCCAGGTTTATATTCCCAGTATAAACTTGGGGGTCTCGGGGACTCTGGTTCGTTCTTCCTGACTTAAGGTGGGCTTCATAATCCTCATGGGTTGATAGCCTCTAAAGTCCTATTTTAACTAAGTTATGTGGTAAGCGACTAAAGTTATCGAAAAGAGGCTCCACTCATGACGATATTCTTGACTTGCAGTGTGCTGGCTTAATAATTCTAAAGGGTTGATAGCCTCTGAAGTCCTATTTTAACTAAGTCTTGTGGCGAACTTTTATAAGGGTTTTTCCCATAAAATTTGACCCCCAACTTTATCCTGACAACATTGTGTGATTGTTTTGACGTGCTTGTTAAAAAAAGAAAAATATATATATATATATATATTAATAATAATAATAATACAAACAAATAAATAACATTAAAAAAGGCCAGAATAGGGTTGCGGATAAAACCTGCGGGGAAGAGTGCTTGTGTATATCCGCCTATGTAGTGTATTGTACTTGTCAGATTCAGAAAGGCACAACTAAGAAAACTATAGAAAATACATAAATAACTAAATATAAGGAGGCGTCGATGAAAAAAGTATATATCTTCCCACAGATCAACTGAACTGGGTCTTTCACACGCTCGCAATCAGTAGAGAGACACCTCGACGACGTATACAGACTAATAACACACGTAAAGCTTATCCAACAGCTTCCTCTCTCTCCAACACCCCTTTTCCCCTCTCAACACTCTTCGAAAAGTAGATACGAGGTGCCGTAGTAAAGACTTATCCGTCATACCTGACCTGAACTGAACTGAGACTAACCTGCCCTTCGGTGTACTTCTGGTTGTTGAAGGTGCACTCGGGAGCGACGGTGGTTGTTGGAGGGAAGGTTGTGGTAGGGGCAGTTGTTGTTGTGGGAGGAGTTGTTGTTGTTGTAAGAGGAGTTGTTGTCGTGGTTGTGGTGGTGGTTGTTGTAGTTGTAGTGGATGTGGTAGTAGTAGTTGTGGTGGTAGTGGTTGTAGTTGTGGTGGTGGTTGTTGTTGTAGTGGTAGTCGTGGATGTAGTAGTAGTCGAGGTTGTAGTGGTAGTTGTGGAGGTAGACGTGGTTGTAGTGGTAGTTGTGGAGGTTGTAGTGGTAGTCGTGGTTGTAGTAGTAGTCGTGGTTGTAGTGGTAGTTGTGGAGGTAGACGTGGTTGTAGTGCTAGTTGTGGAGGTAGTCGTGGCTGTAGTGGTAGTGGTGGAGGTTGTAGTGGTAGTTGTGGAGGTAGACGTGGTTGGTGGTGCAGTTGTTGATGGGGTTGTTGTTGTTGATGCCGTGGTCGTTGTTGTAAGCGCTGGACAACAACAAATAACAAGATAAGTAACAAAGCATACAGACAAATCGCCATAAACAATATCATCTTTATTCTTGACATTCTGTACTGAAATTTATATATTCTTACAAAATCTGATTCATTATAACTCATTCAGTGCCGGTGACCGGGTGACGTCTTCTTCATTTTATTCTGGCAACTATTAGACAATTCTCTTCAGCTTAGCAAGGACGTCTACACATTAAAAGGCTGCATACTACTGTATATCAATGAGTCCTCTTAGCTAACATATATCCTTCCTGAGTTTCATAAAATCGTCCAAATGTAGCTGGAAATAAAAGTGACCAGTACTTGGGTGAGGGCTGGTCTTATCCAGAGTGATGTTTTGACATCTTCTACACAACCTTAGCCGTTTCTGTCAGTCTCTTTCCCTGTACTACTTTTCCTTCTAGATGCTGGCGAAATCACCCGCTTGGGTGGCACTGCAAGGAAGGCTGCAGACGGTGGGGGCATTTGCCTGGCGGTGCAAGCCCGTGGGCTGATGATCCCTCTCCCGCTGCCCTCTCAGAAACATCTCTTTTTCATCCTGGCCCCTTCGGGGGCCTGAGCATCTAGATCAGCTTCAATCTACCAGACTCGGGACTGTTCGGCCAGACAGTCTGGGTAACTAAAACAACAACTGAGGGGTTAATGCTCTCTTTCCAAACTTACAAGCACAAGTACATGCTGCCTTTTTACTGGCAGTCCACGTTCCATCCGCCTGTATCTTAATAATTGTAGCCTGCTCAGTATATTGCCAAAAAAAATCATTTGTAATTTTCTCGTCCACCAAATATGTTATTCAAGCATGGCCCATAAACACCATAGAAACCTACCCGAACATGTGCATGTGTTCTTAGATTGGGCAGCCCACGTTCCATCCGCCTGGCACACTACGTAGATACAGTCGTTAAGCGCCTTCAGTCGTCGGACCTTACTCCAAATATCTTCCCCGTTGAGGACACAGTCTTTGGTGGCCCGAGACTCGAGGTCCATCACTGGGGCCAGGTCACTGCTGCGTCCTGTCACTGTGCAGGTACAACCGTCGATCTGCACAAACTGAACCTCCAACTGTCCGGCGTTTATCACACATTTAAGGTCAGCACACAGTTCAGGATGTTCTTTAATGGTCTGGAAGTATGAATTAATATATTAATATATGCTGTAGTAAATCAAATCTTCTCACATACTTTGCACCTCGCCACCTACCTACATGTATTAATAGGTTTTGATGCTAACAGAATGAGAAAAATAAACTGTAATGTGGATGGCCCGTTATTATTTTAGTCGCTCTCACTAGCTCTTTCAAGTAAAGTTGAACAAGTTTGTGAAAGCCAAATGTTGTCCAGTACAGTACAATACAGGTTCATCTTCAGGGCGTATTCTTAACCCTTTCAAGATTATGACGCATTTTGACAGTTCCTTCTGCCTATCCTTAGACGACTTTATACAGTTTAGAAAGGATTTGCAGGAGTTATAAGGGTAGGCTAAAGGCTATATCAATTAACCCTCTGACGTCCGCATACCCTTCTTAATCTGAATAAGATCGGCTAATAAAAGCCAGGCAACTTAAAATAAATGCGTAATCTGACCGTGAAATGGTTAACAATCTTTGCATTTCGGAAGTTCACTGTTGCAGTATGAGGGTTCATAAACATTCAGAACTTAGGTTATGTGGTCACAGAAGGGACTGGGGTTCTCGTTCAGAGGCCCTAGTCCTGGTCGCGATTAATAAGGAAGGCGTCTGGGGTTCTCGAGCAGGACAACCTCCAGGTTTATATTCCCAGTATAAACTTGGGGGTCTCGGGGACTCTGGTTCGTTCTTCCTGACTTAAGGTGGGCTTCATAATCCTCATGGGTTGATAGCCTCTAAAGTCCTATTTTAACTAAGTTATGTGGTAAGCGACTAAAGTTATCGAAAAGAATATCATGACGATATTCTTGACTTGCAGTGTGCTGGCTTAATAATTCTAAAGGGTTGATAGCCTCTGAAGTCCTATTTTAACTAAGTCTTGTGGCGAACTTTTATAAGGGTTTTTCCCATAAAGTTTGACACCCAACTTTATCGTGACAACATTGTGTGATTGTTTTGACGTGCTTGTTAAAAAAAAAATATATATATATATATATATATATATATATATATATATATATATATACAGTATATATATATTAATAATAATAATAACACAAACAAATAAATAACATTAAAAGGGGCCAGAATTGGGTTGCGGATAAAACCTGCGGGGAAGAGTGCTTGTGTATATCCGCCTATGTAGTGTATTGTACTTCTCAGATTCAGAAAGGCACAACTAAGAACACTATAGAAAATACATAAATAACTAAATATAAGGAGGCGTCGATGAAAAAAGTATATAATTATCTTCCCACAGATCAACTGAACTGGGTCTTTCACACGCTCGCAATCAGTAGGGAGACACCTCGACGACGTATACAGACTAATAACTCACGTAAAGCTTATCCAACAGCTTCCTCTCTCTCCAACACCCCTTTTCCCCTCTCAACACTCTTCGAAAAGTAGATACGAGGTGCCGTAGTAAAGACTTATCCGTCATACCTGACCTGAACTGAACTGAGACTAACCTGCCCTTCGGTGTACTTCTGGTTGTTGAAGGTGCACTCGGGAGCGACGGTGGTTGTTGGAGGGAAGGTTGTGGTAGGGGCAGTTGTTGTTGTGGGAGGAGTTGTTGTTGTTGTAAGAGGAGTTGTTGTCGTGGTGGTGGTTGTTGTAGATGTAGTTGTAGTGGTGGTGGTAGTAGTAGTAGTGGTGGTGGTAGTAGTAGTTGTGGTTGTAGTTGTGGTGGTGGTTGTTGTTGTAGTGGTAGTCGTGGTTGTAGTGGTAGTTGTGGAGGTAGACGTGGTTGTAGTGGTAGTGGTGGAGGTTGTAGTGGTAGTCGTGGTTGTAGTAGTAGTCGTGGTTGTAGTGCTAGTTGTGGAGGTAGTCGTGGCTGTAGTGGTGGAGGTTGTGGAGGTAGACGTGGTTGGTGGTGCAGTTGTTGATGGGGTTGTTGTTGTTGATGCCGTGGTCGTTGTTGTAAGCGCTGGACAACAACAAATAACAAGATAAGTAACAAAGCATACAGACAAATCGCCATAAACAATATCATCTTTATTCTTGACATTCTGTACTGAAAATTATATATTCTTTCAAAATCTGATTCATTATAACTCATTCAGTGCCGGTGACCGGGTGACGTCTTTTTCATTTTATTCTGGCAACTATTAGACGATTCTCTTCAGCTTAGCAAGGACGTCTACACATTAAAAGGCTGCATACTACTGTATATCAATGGGTCCTCTTAGCTAACATATATCCTTCCTGAGTTTCATAAAATCGTCCAAATGTAGCTGGAAATAAAAGTGACCAGTACTTGGGTGAGGGCTGGTCTTATCCAGAGTGATGTTTTGACATCTTCTACACAACCTTAGCCGTTTCTGTCTGTCTCTTTCCCTGTACTACTTTTCTTTCTAGATGCTGGCGAAATCACCCGCTTGGGTGGCACTGTAAGGAAGGCTGCGGACGGTGGGGGCATTTGCCTGGCGGTGCAAGCCCGTGGGCTGATGATCCCTCTCCCGCTGCCCTCTCAGAAACAGATATATTTTCATCCTGGCTCCTTCGGGGGCCTGAGCATCTAGATCAGCTTCAATCTACCAGACTCGGGACTGTTCGGCCAGACAGTCTGGGGAACTAAAACAATAACAACAACAACAACAACTGAGGGGTTAATACTCTCCAAACTTACAAGCACAAGTACATGCTGCCTTTTTACTGGCAGTCCACGTTCCATCCGCCTGTATCTTAATAATTGTAGCCTGCTCAGTATATTGCAAATAAAATTGGTAATTTTCTCATCCACCAAATATGTTATTCAAGCATGGACCATATACACCATAGAAACCTACCCGAACATGTGCATGTGTTCTTAGATTGGGCAGCCCACGTTCCATCCGCCTGGCACACTACGTAGATACAGTCGTTAAGCGACTTCAGTCGTCGGACATTTTTCCAAACATCTTCACTATTGAGGGCACAGTCTTTGGTGGCCCGAGACTCGAGGTCCATCACTGGGGCCAGGTCACTGCTGCGTCCTGTCACTGTGCAGGTACAACCGTCGATCTGCACAAACTGAACCTCCAACTGTCCGCCGTTCATCACACATTTAAGGTCGGCACACAGTTTAGGATTTGCTTCGATGGTCTGGAAGTATGAATCAATATATTACTATACTTTAGTCCAGTCCATATTCCATAGTTATGCAGTAGACTATGCTGTATGCATCCTCTTTATTAGTAGGTTTCTCTATATCCTCTTAAACTTCCACGTTTTCCTGATTCGTATTTTGTTAGCATTACATAATGGTGCGAGCCTGTGAGAATACCTCTCAAATGGTTCAAGTGTATAATTGTATATCATAACCTTGTGTCTATCATTGCAAAGTCAATCTATTATACTCTATTGTCAACTCTGCCATTGAAGCTAGTCAGCAAGATTATAACTTTTGCATGTTTGCCTTCTCTTGTATATTTAATGACCTTATTCCCACATCATTTATTTTCTTCCAGTCCTTACTAATTTTTTTAATTACAATATAGACACTTGATATTTTACCTATCATTTCCAAGTTTGTATACACACCACACAGTTTCTGTACGTATGCAAACATATTTCTCGACACACCTTTCCGTCTTTCTTATTATCTCGAAGAGGGATCGTGGGGGAATTTTTGTTAAGGGGGGATGGGCGTATTTATTTGCTCATATATATATTTTGTTATGCTTTTTTTAGTTTCCTCCCTAGACCTCCATCAAGCTTAAACAAATAAAACACCCCTAAGACCCTCCTTCAAGATAAATGTGTACATTTTTTCGATAGAAAAAAGTCCCGGCCAAAGGCCAGTTTCCCTTAAATTACAGGGTCGCTATCGCTCGCCAGTAAAAAAGCGACAACTAAATGACACGACAAATAATATTGACAAACAAATGGGGAGAAAGGTCTTACAATCGCCAAAGTAATGAGCCGAACGTCACAAAATCTGAAAATTAATTGGGCTAAACATGAGGAAGAAGGGGGACCAGAAAAACGACCTATCCTCCTTAAGCTTGATGGAGGTGGTCTAGGCACGAAGCTAAAATAGATAATATTAAATAAATGAATAAAGTAATAATGATTAATATATATATATAAATCTCCCGTAACTGATATAGACACCAACCATTCCTTATTCTGGTCAAGATAAAGAAAACTAGAAATATTATTATAGGAGATGCAAGAAGGACACAATTTCTTGGTAAAAAGAGATTAATTGACGGGCATTGCAGAAACAGGTCACTACGGTCCCTCTCCTAAATGGCCACAACACAACCAGCTACAATCCAAAACGGCCTAAGTTAGGTTAGGTAAGATTAGGTTAGATTTGATTGAGTTAAGTTAGGAAAGTTAAGTTATGTTAGAGAAGGTCTGCATATACTGTATCAGATTAGGCTTAATCAGGTTAAAGGGCCGGGGGGGGGGGAATACGTTAGTTTGCTCCTTAGACCTCCATCAAGCTTAAAAATACACATCTCAAAGACCCCACTTTGAAATCAATTTTCGGTAGAAAACTGTCCCGGCCGAATGCCGATTACTTATAAATTACAGGCTCGCTATCGCTTGCCAGGAAATAATCGACAACTATGCCTAAATGCAACGAAAATTCTTAATATTGACAAATAAATGGGGCGAACGTCTTAAAATTTCAAAACTAATGGGACTAAGCATGAGGGAGAAGAAAGTCCAGATGAAAACAAAAACGTCCCCTTAAAATGATTAAGGCGAGGTTAGGAGACTGGCCGTTGTGGTTGTGGCCTTATTGGAGTGTGGCCGATCTGACTTGAAACGTTGGCAGCACCATTAACCCTTTCAGTACTGGTGACACCCTTATTATTATATTTTGGCAACTATTAGAGGATTTTATTCAGCTTAGGAAGGACGTATACCAATAAAAAGGCTATAGACTATCTCAATTCATCCTCTGAGCTACCCTTTATCCTTCCTAAGCTTCATATAATCGTGGAAATGTAGTTAACCCGTACAGCCCCAGTGACGCGTCTGACGCGTCGGCGATGTATGTAACGCACAGCCCCAGAGACGCGTCTGACGCGTCACCCTAATTGCGCAAACTGTATCCTCAGGTGTAGCCACTCAAGAGGGCTCAGATTTGTATGGGAACTGTGTACGTATCCCACGCAACCGTGCCGATGGTTGAAAACTCTCAAAGTCCACGTACGTGCGCGTGAGCGCGCAATAACCTGTTTTTTTGGGGTAATTGCCTTCAATTTTTTACTCTTGTAAAATACGTTTTCGGGGGCTCTGTAGGACCATTCTTTAAGCTTCTTGAGCGGTTTTTCGTGGTTTTTCCTTCATTCCTAACCCATTCGCTATTGTTTCTGGAATAAAACAATTTTTTGAAAACCGTCCGGGTTCTGGTGAACAAACATTACATACTAGCCGGGGCTCCACGGGTTAAGGGGACCCTAGACCTCCATTTTACTTTTTTCAAGGAATTTTCATTTTTTTTTTTTATTTATTAAAAGCTTCCTATGACACTGTACCATCATAGGAAACATCAAATTTCCACATCTGACACCCATTACTCACCCTACGGGGGCTCCCCCCCCCCCCCAAACTCTAAAATCACCCTCCCTATTTCTGAGATATTTTAGTTACTCAAATAACTACACTTTCTATAATGCAGAAGGCCTAGCTACCTAAGAAAATAGAATAATAGGGGTAACTATTCTATGACCAAACCTTTCACACCAGGAAAAGGAGCAATGACATGTCAACTTATAAATGTGCTTATGTAAAATTATGCTTTTTCAACATCTGAGGCTATCCATTGATCTGATTACTGTCCGATTGTCTCAATTTTTTTCACAGAATTAGATCAAGCATAAATGACAATTCGTACGCTCTTAGAATGGGTTTTTGGCAACATTTTCGAAGCTCAAATCTATATTTATGATTGGAAATAGGGCCAAAATTGTATCATTGATATTTACCTGCAGTTTTCAACATGATCATGTATCAAATTAGGGTAAATAAGAGCGTAGATTTATAGCCTATATATCTAAATTACCTCATACAAAGAATAAACTAAATCTGCCGAGAAAAAAATTGTCTGATATATTTTGTCTATAGCAAACTGAAAAATGTGTGCACACGCACATAGAGCAATGAGATTGTCAGCGAGTCTTACTATTACCATGTACACATACATAACAAAAGGCCAGAAATTAATCTTTTATAGAGGGTGGAATAAGGTTCTGAGGTCTAGTCACCCCTTAAAATCCAATGAATAAGACGTCACCGGTACTGAAAGAGTTAATAACAAACTTACATCTCCTTCGTTGTAGTCCTTGTTGTTGTAGGAACACTGAGTCGTGGCTGTTGTTGTGGTAGTGGGTGCAAGGGTGGTTGTGGTGGTAGTAGTTGTAGTGGTTGTGGTGGTCGTAGTGGTTGTGGGGGTAGTGGTTGTGGTGGTAGTAGTTGTAGTGGTTGTTGTGGTGGTCGTGGTTGTGGTGGTTGTAGTTGTAGTTGTGGTGGTCGTAGTTGTGGTAGTAGTAGTTGTGGTGGTTGTAGTTGTGGTAGTAGTAGTTGTGGTAGTAGTAGTTGTGGTGGTCGTAGTTGTAGTAGTGGTGGTTGTAGTTGTGGTGGTAGTAGTTGTGGTGGTAGAAGTAGTGGTTGTGGTGGTAGTAGATGTGGTAGATGTAGTGCTAGTAGATGTGGTTGATGGTGTTGTGGTGGTGGTTGTTGGAGAGGCTGTAGTTGTTGTGGACTCTGTACCATAAGAAAGGACAACCATTAACCCTTTGAAGATTATGAAACATTTTGGCAGAGTATTCTGGCTATCATTATGGAGGTATGGTTCAGTTTTTGGGCGATTTTTGCATGTATTCATTATTTTTCTAGTTTCCTCCCTAGACCTCCATCAAATTTAAAACAAAAATCCATTAGATCCCCCTTCTAGATTAATTTGTAAATTTTTCGGTAGAAAATGTCCCGGCCGAAGGCCGGTTCTTCCAACATTACAGGCTCACTATCGTTCGCCAGGGAAAAAATCGACACCTAAATAGCACGAAAGATCTAAATATTAACGAAGAAATGGGGCGAAAGGTCTTAAAATCAACTAAGTAATGGGGCAAACATCTTAACATCTGAAAACTAATGGGGCTAAACATAAGGGAGAAAGTGGTCCAGAAAACCGGCCCATCCCCCCTTAAACGGTTTTATGCAATTTAGGAAGGGTCTGTGGGACTTATAAGGGTAAAGACTATCTCAAGTAACCCTCTCACTTCCACATATCTTTCCTATTCTGAATAAAATCGTCTAATAATAGCCAGTAAACAAAATAAATGCGTCATCTGAGGGTTCTGAGGGTTATTATAAGCATATTGGTAGTTCACAATAATAATTTTATATATTGGTGCCGTTTTCTATTCATTATTATTAAAACTACATTGCTCACTTTAACTTAATTTAAGTAATGTTAGCATTATCATTATTATTATTATTATTATTAATATTATTATTAGTAGTAGTAGTAGTAGTAGTAGAAGTAGTAGTATATATAACATAAACTAGTCTGCATCACTATAATTGTTTTCACAAAATATAGATGCTTAAATTGCTAATACACACTCTCTCTCTCAAAAACAGGAATTGCAATGTTTCACTGTCTTCACGTATAACAGTGAACAATGGACCAAATGTCCAGGGAGGGTGGTAGAGAGCAATACAATTAAGGGGAGACTGACCGTTTGTTTGGTCTATTAATTTATTTATTCATATTTTTGTTGTTTTTTAGTTTCCTCCCTAGACCTCCATCAAGCATAGAAAAACACCTCCTAGATAAATGTGTAAATTTTTCGGTAGAAAAATTTCCCGGCCGAAGGCCGGTTCCTCTTATTATTGCAGGCTCGCTATCGCTCGCCAGGAAATAATCGACACCTAAATGGCACGAAAGGTGCTAAAATTCAACGAATTGGGCGAAAGGTGTTAAAATCAAACTAATGGGCCGAACGTCATATAATCTCAAAACTAGTGGGGCTAAACATTAGGGAGAAGGGGGTCCAGAAAAACGGTCTTCCTCCCCTTAACTTATAATCCAGTAATAGTTAAGCCATTTATCTCGAAGAGGCTGAAACATTATATTATAAGTAAATATGGAATGTATTTGTAGTTTTTTTTTTTTTTTTTTCCTATGAATTTCTCAGTTGATAAATTCTCATTCTGCTGACAGAGGGCAATTTGTCAACTATCCTTCATGTCGACCAAAACGTCGGTGAGAGAGCCTTCTTCTTTACTATCTTTGGCTTCCACTTGAAAGCAATTTGTAATTTAGATTTAAGTCCAGACTGCTCAGTAAGGATGGCAAGGTCTACTGTATGTAGTCTGTGTATACCTATATAACTATGTAACTCTCTCTTTGTTGCACTTCATCCCCCCTGATACTCACGTGAACAAGTGCAGAATTCACTGGTTTTGGTCTTTATGGACCATGTTCCATCGTAGCAGGCCATGTAAGTACAATCATTATTAATTTTCAAGCGCTGACCCCCGCTGTACACCGAGTCACCATTGAGTGTACATTGTGCTGCTCGCGCCAGGAAGTGATATTCCAGCATGGAGGCCAGAGCGCTGCGGCGGCCCTTCACAGTACAGGTACAGCCGTCTATGGGGACAAGCTGGACGGCATACCCCTTCGCGTCTGTACTCCACATGCACTTCAGCTCAGCACAGCCTTCGGCGAAAGTTTCGATGGTCTGGACGCAACATTAAGATCAAGTGATTATGAGTACCGGTACCTTTATGAGGAGCAGTTTATTGACATTAAGCTATGAGTGATAAGTTGTCAAGAAAACAGATTAAGGAGCACTATGGCATGAATCTATAAGCGATACATTGTCAACATAGTGGAAGAAGGAGCTCTTACTAATATGATGCAGTAACACGTTGTTAACAAAACGAAAAAAGAAAAAAAAATGAAGCTGTGATACAACGTTAACAAAGCAGGAGGAATACTTTCTGACTTGAAGCTGTAAGTGATATGTCAAAAAGACCAAAGAAGGAGCACTTTACTATCACAAACCTATTAGCGATATCTTGTCAACAAAACAGAAGGATCATTTAACTAACATGAAATCATAAGTGATTCGTTGTCAACAAAACAGAAGGAACTCTTTACCGACATGATGCTATTAGTGATACATTGTCAATCAAATGAAACTTTTTCCTGACTGTACACATAGGTCTCTAATAGACCGTGATGAATACTATTATCACGTCATAGAAAAGTCAGATTCATGTCCCTCTCTAGATTTCAAGCATATATCATAATTGTGTGTTTTTTTTTTTTTTTGGCGAACTATTGCAATTGGGTGTATAGTCTATTCGCTGTAAGTAGGCGAGAAATCATGACCTATAACCTCTGTAACTCAAAAACGACTGGAGTAATCGAGCTAATATTTCTACCATTTGGGAAGAGTCAGCCAGAGAATAGGTGTGGACATTACAGCCCATTTGCTCTAGCCCTTTTTTAGTTACAGAGGTAATGATTGTTCGCCTACTTACAGCGAATAGACTATAGGTACATATTGGGTAAGAGGTATCTTCACCAGGATTCGAACCCACTCACTCCAGGTATATTTGGGAGAGTCGGGCACCGTAACCACTCGGCCATGAGCGGATATAAGGAAAGCAACCTTAGTTCTTATTTGAGGAACCAGGTTTTTAGTCTCGTGGAGGACTATGCCTTCGAACACGTGGTGAGTTTATTAGACTTCGACCATGACTATTTTTACGCTTCCCCCCCCCCCCCCCCGCCAACTCGGTTAAGTGATATACTATTTTTAATCGTCCTGGTACTATTATGGAACCTCTGAAAATGACAAATATCAATTATGTACGATTAAGTACGACAGGTTGAGTAAGAGGTATCCTCACCAGGATTCGAACCCACTCACTCACTCTCCAAAATATACCTGGAGTGAGTGGGTTCGAATCCTGGTGAGGATACCTCTTACCCAACCTGTCGTACTTAATCGTACATAATTGATATAGGTACATACCTTGCCTCCCCATACTGGTTCACCGTTGTACACACAGTCATCAGCCGCTCTCACTGACTTGCCCTCCACCACACCTGCAACATATCAGTAAATAAAATACATAAATTGCAGATATTGAAACATGGTAATGTAGGCTATATACAGAATATTTGTTTATCATTATATCTATCTACCAATCTATCTATATATATATATATATATATATATATATATATATATATATATATATATATATATACCGGTATATATATATATATATATATATATATATATATATATATATATATATATATATATATATATAATTATATAATTATATATATATACTGTATATATATACAGTATATGTCGATGAGGTAGACAAAAGGCAAAACTGCCTGTGACGAGTGCCTCCCTCAGAGTTGAAAGAGTGACAGGGCCAAAATTAAGGAATGTTCGAGCCAAAATGTCTGGACACGCGGAGTTTGAAACAATTTAAGTCATAAGATGAGGGCAAGATGGATTCAGGGAGAGAGTTCCACTCCTGAGTTGGAGAGTTGTACAGAGTAGGGGTGGGATTGTGTTGCAAGATGGGTACTACGTACCCTACGTAGAGGAGGTGGTATACACTGAGAGAGCTCTGAGGAACACTGATTATTGAAGTAGCGATAGCATAGCTAGCGAGAGAAATGTAACATTGCTTCGAAGAGAGAGTGATTGCAGAGTCGGTGAGTGGACGGGAGTTAATGATACGAAAGGCTTTCCTCTCTACTTTGTCTAGAAATGCTGTGTGAGAGGATCCTCACCACACATGTGAACAATACTCAATACAAGGACACACTGTGCCCCTGTACATAACAAGAATCTGTGCAGGGGTAAAGAACCCCTTGAGGTGGTTGAGCACTCCCAGCTTCTGGGAGGCCGCCTTAGCAAGACTGGTAATATGGTCCTTCCAAGAGAAAGCAGAAGAGAAAAGAGACACCGAGAATACTGAGAGAAGATTGAAGGGTTGATTTTTGTATTGTTGAAGTATAAGGGATAGTCCTCTGGGAGTTCACGACAGGTAGATAGATGGATAAATTGGGTTTTGGAAGCATTAACCCCTACTGTACCATAGGATACTATACCATAAAAGTCCCCCCCCCCCCCAGTCCCAAACAATGTGGCCAAAATGGCAAGATATAACAACCTCCCACCTCAAAAGATGGAGGAATACTGCCTCTCCCAGCCTATAGAGGTTTGGATTTAAGCTGAGAATTGTTGCCAACTCTAGAGCATTGCTCAAACGTCCGTGGTACTGTACCAGGCACTGCCTGATACTGGCAGTTACAAGGATCGTACAAATTTCTCAATAATAAATATCAACCAGAACTCTGTATACCGACTGTGAATAAGGAGGACATATACTTAACTTTACCTTATCTTGTAGAATTGTCCATGAACATTGAAAAATCACTAAAACTATGTTGTCAAAATTTTATCCACAAATCAACTTTCGATTCATACATAAAAGCACATTCAAAATAGGTTCATTGTTTCATTTCAAAGATCGAGTGCCGACAGACTTGCGCTCATCGGTTGTGTATTGTTTTACCTGCCCGAGCTGCCAGGCCGGGTTTATCGGGAGCACTACACGTGCTTTCAAAATCCGTACCGATGAGCACATAGGCCAGTCGAGCCGAACAGGTCGCCCCCTACTAAGCCCTCCTCACTCAGCAGTAAGAGAACATGAAGAGTTTTGCAAAATTAGACTTAAACCAGACTTTTTTCAAATTTTAGATACTTGCCCAGGTAAAAGTGTGAGAACCCTACAAAAAATGAAACCCCAACTTAACAATATCATACCTGCTGCCCCCTAATCATAGTAGGCTACAGTAATATTTGTAACTCTCATAGAATAATTTGTATGTTCTGCCCCTTAAACATTGTGAATTAATATGTGTAACTCCCCTAGAATTATTTGAATTGTCTGCCCCTTTAAGCATTGTACATTAATATGTAATTCCCATAGAATATTTTACATGTTCTGCCTCTTTATACATTGTATATTCTGCCCCTTTTAAGCCCTTTTAAACATTGTACATTAATATGTGTAACACGCATTGAATAATTTGTATGTTAGTTTTATGTCGTATTTTTTCTCTTTCATTTTTAGAACCTGATGATGACATAAGTTGATATGTCGAAACGTTGGTACCAAAATAAAGATGTTGTTCGCTACCTATACCCTTGTGATACCTTGTGATACTTTTCCTCTTGAAAATACGGTTCCCTACGAACACCCCTATATCCGAGGATCGTATATTACTGATGGCTCTTTGCCGTCGCTGGGACTGGGGAGTGATTTATCTACTGACAGCTCTCTGCCGTCGCTGGTACTGAACGGGTTAAAGGCAACAAGGTTTTTCTCTGCCCCTATTGGAAATGGTAGCCAGATCAGAAGATAAGTGTTGCATGGCTTCATTATGTTTGTTTTTGAGGGATTGCTGGCTGGGGCATTCTGGAAAACTAATTAAATAGTGTAAGGTAGAGTCGTCTGCATATGAATGGATAGGAGAAGTAGAGGTACAGTTGAGAAGATTATTTATGAAAACTAGAAATAGAATTGGAGAAATTACAGAACCCTGAGGAACACCGGAGTTGATAGGATGAGGAAGTGAATGATGACCGTCCACAACTGCAGCTATGGAACGGCCGGAAGGGAAATTAGAGACAAAGGCACAGATGGAGGGATAGAAACAGAAGGAGGGTAGTTTAGAAATTAAAGATTTGTGCCAGACTTTATCAAAGGCCTTTAATATGTCTAGCACAATAGAAAAGGTCTCACCGAAGTACCAAAAGGAGGATGAACAAGAGTTAATAAGATATGAAAGAAGATCACCAGTAGAGCGACCCTCAACCCATACTGTACCGGAGGATACAGTAATAAAAATCCCCCCCAGTCCCAAGCAATGTGGCCAAAATGGCAAGATAGAACAACCTTCCACCTCAAGAGATGAAGGAATACTGGCTCTCCCAGCTTTCAGAGGGTTGTATATAAGCTGAGAAGTGTTGCCATATCGAGAGCAGTGCTCAAACGGTCGTGGTACCAGGCACAGCCTGATACAGGCAGTTACAAGGAAAGTACATTACTGACTGCCCCAGCCGTCACTGGGATTGGGGAGTGACTTATCTACTGACGGCTGCCAGCCGTCGCTGGTATTGGATGGGTTAAGGAAACCATGCTGGCGATCTGAGAGTAGATTATGAGAAGAGAACTGCTTAAGAAATTTGGAAGTAAGAATAGTTTCAAAAACTTTAGAGAAACAAGAGATGAGAGCAATTGGACGATAGTTGGAGGGTTGAGAGCGTACACCCTTCTTTGGAACAGGTTGAATGAGAGCAAGCTTCCAGCAAGAAGGGAAGACGTTAGAGAAGAGACAGAGACGAAAGAGTTTGCCTAGGCAGGGAGTCAGCACGGAAGCACAGTTTTTGAGTACAACAGAGGGAACACCGTCCGGTCCATACACATTTATATATAAGTACAAATATTTCCACACCAAAAGAAGTGTAGAAAATGATAGATTCACTGTACAAATTTTAAATATATATACTGTACCTGCGGTCAATCATTATTAAATTTCAGATCATGCTAGGATATATCGTAGGAATATTTACAAAAAAGTACATCCGAGTATCCTTTTAGATGGCTCGAATTGTACGGTTTAAAATACAGATGTTGATATAATTTAAAATATAATATGCTTAAGGTTAGTTTAAAAAATAAACACAGACGTTAAATGCCAGTGAAAGAAAAAAGGAAGTCCGAGTATCTTGTTAGACGGCTCGAACTGTAGGATTAAAATATAATAGCGTTTAATACTAAATTTTAAATGTTTCACAGACGTTTATTTTCAGTTAAAATATGAATAAATGCATTTCTCTACTTTCGTAAATCTTCAGTATTAAAATATGAGTGGCTGGTTCCTAAGTCAGAGGTGAATGTCCTCACTCATGCGTGGATTACCAGGCACTGGTTCTTACAGCAATATGTTTGTTTTAAATTACCTGTGTTTTTTTAATTATTATCGTAAATTATTTCAAAATTAAGTCTTCGTTCAGTATTTCAAGCTAGGTGTATTAATCTCTATTCAACCGAGGTTTGAATTTATCTATGAAGTAACTCTCTTTGTTTTTTCTCAGAGTAATGTTATCTTTTTTGACCTTATAAAATGGCATGATGTTAAAATTAGGAGATATATTGTTAGCACATTGATGTACAGTACTGCAATCTTTAAGGGGGGGTCACCGGCTTTGTTTCACATTGATGTACAGTACTGCAATCTTTAAGGGGGGGTCACCGGCTTTGTTTTACATTGATGTACAGTACTGCAATCTTTAAGGGGGGGTCACCGGCTTTGTTTTACATTGATGTACAGTACTGCAATCTTTAAGGGGGGGTCACCGGCTTTGTTTTACATTGATGTACAGTACTGCAATCTTTAAGGGGGGGTCACCGGCTTTGTTTTATCTTTCTCTCTTTTTCTCTCTTTCCCTGGCTTGTATCCATTCGGCCCCATTCAGCTAACTGTTTTAAGACGTTTATCCCATCCAGGTGTCGATAGCGATCCAGCATTGTATGGAGTAATCCGGCTTCGCCGGAGATTTTTTTTTTATCAAAAATGTACAAAATTAGCTTGCTGTCAAAAAATATATATATATGCTGGCTCGCTACCGCTCGCCAGGAAAATATTGACACCTGGATGGGGGTAAACGTCTTAAAACAGTAGGCTGAATGGGGCCGAAAGGATACAAGCCAAAGAGAGAGGGAGAGAAAGAGAAAACAAAGCGAGGTGGGCTACCTTAAAAAAACGAGTGACATCAAGCTCTCTTTCGTAAATTCACTTATATTTTGCCCGATAAAAGTGAAGGCAACACCCTTGATAAAAATAAATAAATACTAATATATACACTTGGTTTCCACACCAGCAGACTTCATGGCAATCACATTAACCCCTTCACCCCTAATTCGTAATTTTCACCATATTCTGGTTACCATTAGACGATTTTCTTTAATTTGTAATCAACTTACTCGACTCAAATGAGTAAAAACGATCTCAATAAACCCTTCTAGTAACAAAAGTCCTTCTTAAACTGCATAAAACCATTTAATTTTACCCAGAATCAAAGGTAAAAAGATGTCATGGTGCTGAAGGGGTTAAGTTTAACTATTCAAAAAAATTAAAGTTTAAAGTTTTCTGTGATAGTGAATTCCCTTTCCGTCGGATTTTAAAGTTTACATTATTTTTCCACATGTTTAAGAATATGAGCTAATAAGTTGAGTTTACCCAGGGCGAGGAGGCAGGCGAAGAGGAAGAAGGGGAGCAGGCGACCAGTCATTGAGCCAGCCATGGTTGTTGTGGTACTGTGCGCATCTCTACATGGCTTACTTCACTTTATATACTCCTAGGTCACCCGGATCACACTACTCCTCCACCTCCCCCTTCACCCCCGAGTACCCCCAATATACTTCTCCTTCACCCCCATAGTACCCCCCCCCCCCCTCCCTTTTTACCCTCACAGTACCCCCCAATAGAGCTACACCTCCTTGGACTATCTAATAACACCACCCACGGCATCCCACACCTCCCCTCCATCTCCTTTTCCACACATTCCCCCTCCATCATCTGTTCACCTCCTCCCCCCTCCCCATCATCGCAAACATCCCTTCCATCCTATCCCATCTCAGTCATCCCACATATGATAAACACCACGAGTTAGGGAACCCTAAGACAAAGGCGCTCTCCTCAACTCTTCCACTTTAAGGGGAGGCAGACCGTTTTTCTGGACCCCCTTCTCCCTAATGTTTAGCCCCACTAGTTTTGAAATTATAAGACGTTCGGCCCATTAGTCTGGCGATTTTAACACCTGTCGCCCCATTTCGTTGTCAATTTTAAGACCTTTCGTGCCATTTAGATATCGGTTATTTCCTGGCGAGCGATAGCAAGCATGCAATTTTAAGAGGAACCGGCCTTCGGCCGGGAAATTTTTCTACCGAAAAAGTACACATTTATCTTGAAGAGGGGTATAGGGGGTGTTTTTCTAAGCTTGATGGAGGTCTAGGGAGGAAACTAAACAAATATATGAATAAATTAATTAATAGACCAAACAAACGGCCTGCCTCCCCTTAACAGGTCAGACGTTAACCTCCCCTTGGCATAATGTCCGTACTCGTCCCTCTTCTCTTTTTATAGCTCCATCTTGAGGTACCCACTATGTCACTTTGTTAGTCCAGCTAATATCATCTCTTTAACCCCTTGAAGCTCTGACGCGTTTTAGCAGTATATTCTGGCTATCATTAGACGATTTTATGCCGCTTAGGAAGGATCTGTGGGTATTAAAGGGGTAAATACTATCTCTCAATCAACCCTCAGACTTCCATATACCCTTCCTAATCTGAATAAAATCGTCTAATAATTACCAGAACACAAAACAGAAATGCGTATTGGAGCTTGAAAGGGTTAATATAAATAACCTGCTGTAAGAGGGTGAAGAACAGGGTTTTTAAGATCATCAAAATCTGTTTTACTGTCTTCGTGGTGCAATGCATAAGTGTGTTGATTTTCGGTGTGAGCATCCTAGGTTCGAATCCCCGGATTGCCACATGTGTTTGTTAATTTCATTAATCGAGTTTAGGAGTAAAGTTGGTTGGTGGAGAGAACATAATAATTTAACCATAGCAGCTAAACTTCGTTATAGCCGAAATCACCTGCCGAAAATATGCTTGAGGAGCTATACCGGAAGGGATTTGAACCCAGGTCCCCCTGCATACGAGGCGAATACTCTAACCGAGAGACCAATAAAAACACCTTTCTTGGGCTTGCAGCTCAAGTATAATTATTTCCTCATTTATTTTTCCGTTTGGGCTATTGCCACAATTGTATTGGTATTACACTGCCCAGAGCCTTTTTCCCCTGTTTATAGTAATGGCAATGTCATCTATCTTTGCTTGTGCTTTTATCCAAAAGTCTCTCGTAGTTATGCTTAACATTCCATTTAATACCTTTTTGAGATTTCACCATATTTTACCAAAACAAGTTAACATTGGTTAGCCTTTGCTATATTCTATGTACCTGACCCATGAATTTGAACTGGGATGACACCCAGGATGTACATTTTTATCTCAAAGGAAAGAGGTAACTTACTTTTTATAACATAATTTTGTTTACTAAAAGCACGCCCAGCCAAGAATAAACATGATATCTCTATTATGATCTGAAATTGCCTGTAAAACTTGGCCTAGGTTTATGTATTATTCTACTGGTCACCTTATCTGTATTATTCTACTGGTCACCTTATCTGTATTATTCTACTGGTCACCTAATCTGTATTATTCTACTGGTCACCTTATCTGTATTATTCTACTGGTCACCTTATCTGTATTATTCTACTGGTCACCTTATCTGTATTATTCTACTGGTCACCTTATCTGTATTATTCTACTGGTCACCTTATCTGTATTATTCTACTGGTCACCTAATCTGTATTATTCTACTGGTCACCTTATCTGTATTATTCTACTGGCACTCTGTATTATTCTACTGGTCACCTTATCTGTATTATTCTACTGGTCACCTTATCTGTATTTCTACTACTCACCTTCTGTATTATTCTACTGGTCACCTTATCTGTATTATTCTACTGGTCACCTTATCTGTATTATTCTACTGGTCACCTTATCTGTATTATTCTACTGGTCACCTTATCTGTATTATTCTACTGGTCACCTTATCTGTATTATTCTACTGGTCACCTTATCTGTATTATTCTACTGGTCACCTTATCTGTATTATTCTACTGGTCACCTTATCTGTATTATTCTACTGGTCACCTTATCTGTATTTGTAGTGGTAGTGTGAGTATATAACCTTGGTTTTATTTCTATTCATTTTCAATCCTGCTCTAAGGCTTTATCTGTCTAGTTATTTGATCAGTTGCTGAAACTCCTCCCTGAGTCACTGACAAGCGTACCGGTACGTAATCAGCGTATCTGAGATTGATCAGGTATTCTTCATTAATATTTGAAAGATAATTATTTCAACTAGGTTAAGCATACCATGTTGAGACAGATAAACAATATTTATTGGGAGTTATAATGCAAACACCTTCTGGCAGGTATTATATGGAGGCGCCCCAAAATCTTGAGATACCGCACTCAAATTGAATGGTGATGGACGAGTGCAGCAGAGCCTGTAGTTATTGACCTCTGAATTTGGTGGAGTTGGGGTGCTCGGAGAGTTGAATTGGTCTGGTTTGAATGTCTCCAGCTTGGCTGGTTGCTAATAGGTAATGGTCAGCTTCAGAGTGACTGAAGTGATGAAGAGGCCAGGCTTAGATGAAGCCCACATGCCAGACTCAAACAAGGCAAGAGTTGCATCAGTTTCAGAAGATGTACCAGTTTGATAGTGATCAATCTCAGATGATGTCAGTCTTGTGAAAGTCTCAGATAAATAACTGGTAACAGTCTCAAACGAAGTACCCTTGAAAGTTGAAGTCTCAAATGAACTGGACATATTGTTTTGTATGCCAGATGGTTGCTGACTCTCATGATCTACCATGCTGGTAGACTTAAATATCTTGACTCGTCCTGTGGCTTGTGTTCTAGTATGACAGGGGCATAGGCGAATATACAGTAGGTAGTGGTAGGTCTTTGGCTTAGTATTGAACAGGTCTTGAAATAGGTCTTGAAAGGTGAGGATCCTCCCATCGCATCAATGTGTGAAATAGAAAGAAGCTAGGCGGTCTGTTCTACCTATCCAGCTGGTGATGATATTCACTACCAGCTTACATAAATAGAGAACAAAGTAATTAACTTTAGGATCTTCCCTTTTGCGAAGGAGAATAATTGTGGCATTCTTCCCGGTTTTTGGCACCCTAAGCATGTATTGTATACTTCTGCTAGCTTACTAAGTGCAACATATCTTGTGTGTCTGATTTGATTAATAGTAAGCTTGTTTTACCTCTCTTTGTGTCTATATTAAATCTTTCCGATCTTCTTCTAATGTTAGCAAAGCTACCGGTATAGCATTGTTTACCAGACTGTCATAATGATTAATATATTTGGGTTGCCTTCGCTGATCTATTGCCAAGTGTAAACTATATTTAGCTCCCTTAAATGAGGGGGGGGGGGGATCAAGCTTAAAAGAACACCGCCTTCGAAATAAATGTGTACAGTTTTCGGTAAAAAAATGTCCCGGTCGCAGACCAGTTCCTCCTAGATTACAAGCTTGCAATCGCTCACCAGGCAAAACTCGACTCCTAAATGGCACGAAAGTTCTTAATATTGGCAAAGAAATGAGGCGAAAGGCCTAAAGATTGTCAAACTAATGGGGTGAATGCCTTAAAATTTAAAACTAATTGGGGCTAAACATAAGGGAGAAGGGGGTCCATAAAAATCTAAAACCTCCCTTTAGCTATTTCATCTCTGTTATTAGTTGCTTCACTATTAGACCCTTTTAGATAGTCCATTTGCTTACCTTTGCCAAACTTATTTTATTTGTTTACTTTATATTGCTTCATTTCTCAAATCACTTAAATGTTAATTAAGTTAAATGTTCGGATATCTTCAATATTTTTGTGTTAATAGTCATCGTAAATGTTGGTGCTTCAATGATGTCATTGATTGTCATTTTAATTTTCTTCTTATATTTATGTAAGAATTGGAACTTTAAATGTTGTTTCTGTTTGGGCTTTGTCTCGAGACGGCCACCTCTAGCTATGGGGTATGTGCCTGAGTATATATATATATATATACATACATACATACCCCTGTCTTTATTTGTTAGTGCATATACATCTGGTTTGTCGCTTCTTAGTTCTTACTATAGTCTATATTTTTCCAGCTGAGACTAAATTGATATTTTCTCTCTCTTTTTTTACTCGGTTATAAGGTAGATTTTGTAGCGAAATATGCTGTTAATTATGCAAACATGGCATTAATACGACGCACAGCCATAGTAGTTTCATATTTGTCCATTAAGGGGAGATATCCACCTGGAGGATTTTTTCTGGACCCCTTTCTCCCTCATGTGTAGCCGCATTGCTTTTGAGATTTTAAGACGTTCGCCCAATTAGTTTGACGATTTTAAGAACCCTCGCCCCATTTCTGTCAATCTTAAGACCATTCGTGCCATTTAGGTGTCGATTTTTTCCTGGCGAGCGATAGCGAGCCTGTAATTTAAGGGGAACCGGCCTTCGGCCGGGAAATTTTTCTACCGAAAAATGTAAAAATTTATCTTGAAAGGGAGTCTAGGGGGAGTAATTTTAAGCTTGATGGAAGTCTAGGGAATTAACTAAAAACCTCCCCTTAAGTATCGAACAATCAGTTACCAATTAATTTACCATCAGCTGGGTTACAATAGACTATAGATTGTTTTTCTCTTCTGGATATCTCACCATACAGTGACCACTTCCAACTCTTACTTTGTTTAGTGTTGTCAGATTTATTTTACATTTCAAGCTGGACAGGACATCATTATTAAACCAGTCTCGTTCTTGGCAATTCCATTCAAGTCTCTCCATGTTCATTTCATGTTGGTACTCTTACAAAAACGTGTATTTGAAATGTTATCATATTTCATTGTGTATATTCAACGAGGGTGATTCTCCCGTCATGTTGGCTTCACATTCCACAACTATCTATAACTGATTCATGTAATAGTTCTGGCCGGCTTTATCAGTAAAATCTCCGACCAAGAATGTGATTTAAGTTTTGTGTTGTTCATATTAAGGGGAGGCAGACCGTTTATTTGGTCTATTAATTCATGTATTCATATATTTTTTTAGTTTCCTCCCTAGACCTCCATCAATCTTAAAAAAACACCCCCTAGATAAATGTGTACATTTTTCGATAAAAAATGTCCCGGCCCAAGGCCGGTTCCTCTTAAAATTGTAGGCTCGCTTTCGCTCGCCAGGAAATAATAGACACCTAAATGGCACAAAAGGTCTTAAAATTGACAACGAATGGGGCAAAAGGTGTTACAATTGCCAAACTAATGGGCCGAACGTCTTATAATCTCAAAACTAGTGGGGCTAAACATTAGGGAGAAGGGGGTCCAGAAAAATGGTCTGCCTCCCATTAACATTTACATCTTTATAACACTTTCATAAATGTCCTCCCCAAGAGATGATGCTGGGGCATATAGCCTACTTGGTTTAAGGGGAGACATTAGGTTTTTCTAGACAGCCTTCTCCCTCATGATTAGCCCCCATTAGTTATGAGATTTTAAAACGTTCACCTCATTAGTTTCTATCTATCTATCTATCTATCTATTGCCTGACGCCGTGATCCCCGAAGGGGTGGCCACGAACGAACCGCCCCCATGCACCTCTGTCCCCAGTCAGTCGACGCCCCTCCCCCCAACCAGCACCGCCTTCGTTCATGTACTTCCTCACTCCATCCTTCCACCTCATATTCGGTCTACCTCTCCCCCTCTGTCCCTCCACCTCGCTCTCGTACACCCTCTTAGTCATTCTCTCGCTTTCCATACGTTCCATATGGCCGAACCATCTCAAGTTGTTCCTTTTCACACTTTCCAGCACATCTACCTCCACACCACACCTCCTTCTTACTTCCTCATTAGTCTGTCTATCCCTCCATGTAACTCCGCACGCACTCCTTAAGTAATTAATTTCCACTGCTCTCACTCTTGGTCTGAGTCTCTCAACCAACGTCCATGCTTCGCTTCCGTAAGTCAGTGTCGGGATTACCACACTGTGATGCAAGGACTTCTTCACTTCCATACTGACCACCCTATTTCTTGTTACTGCTTTTAGCGTTCCTACAACCCTCTTCCCCTGTTGTACCCTCTCCCGCACCTCTTCATCCATAGTCCCATCTTTACTCAACACACTGCCCAGATACTTAAAAGAGTTGACGATCTCCATAGCCTGACCGTTCAGCTTCACCTCACACTCTGTGACTTCACCCCTTTCGAAGACCATAACCTTGCTCTTCCCCGTATTTACCTTCAAATTCCGTTTTTCGCACACTGTTCCAAACTCATTTACCAGACCCAGCAACTCCATTAGTTTGACGATAATATAACCTTTCACTCCACTGTTTTGTCAATATTAAGACCTTTTGTGCCATTTAGGTGTCGATTTTTTCCTGGCGAGCGGTAGCGAGCCTGTATTTTAAGAGAAGGCCGGGACATTTTTCTATAAAAAATGCACAAATTTATCTTGCAGGTGTTTGTTAAAGCTTGATGGAGACATAGCGAGGGAACTAAAAAATAAATGATTAAATAAATAGATAGACCAAAAAATAACATAACGTCTCCTTAATCTTACTTTATATCATTCATGAGCTTAATAATCAATCCTGCAAGTTTCTCAATAATATATGTATTTTATTTTTCAACATTAACTACAAATCGTTTACTGATTAAGAATCCAGCTCCCTAATCTTTCCTATTTTCCTTTAAATGACTGGCATGTTCTAACTTCAACCTCTATACTGTGTATCCCATTATAAATTTCGCATAGAAACTATCCAAGCTTAATTTACTGGTCATTATCGGGACTTTGTACAGTCGTGAGGGCTAATGGGGTTAAACCCTGTAGCTTTGAACATATATAGACAAATTCTGAAGTATCGGGGATATATTAATTATATTTTCTTCACCAACCAACTTTACCTCTAAACTCAATTCATGAAATCAACAAATACATGTGGCACTCCAAGGACTCGAACCTAGGATACTCACACAGAAATTCCGCGCACTTATGCATTACGCTATCAAGACAGTTAAAGAAATATGCATAATGAATTGTCGTTACTTGAGTTCAATGACTGAATGAGATGGGTGTATATTGTGCTGTAAATGACGATAGAATATACCTGGCGAGCTATAGGGACCCTGTAATTTATGAGGAACCGGCATTTTTCCATTCATCTCGATTTTTTTTTTTTTTTTTTTTTTTTTTTAAAGCTTGAAAGAGGTGTAGGGAGCAAACTATAATCCTCACTTAAATTAAATTAAATTAAATTAAATTAAGTGTCAATGTCGGCTTTGTTTACTACCACATCACTCCCTCCAACAGTCTATAACCCCTTCAATACCTCCCCCTCCAGCTGACTATAACCCCTTCAATACCACTCTCTCCAACTGTCTACAACCCCTTCAATACCACCCCCTCCAACTGTCTATAACCCCTTCAATACCACCCTTTCCAACTGTCTATAACCCCTTCATTACCACCCCTTCCAACTGTCTATAACCCCTTCAATACCACCCCTTCCAACTGTCTAACACCCCTTCAATACCACCCCTCCAACTGTCTATAACCCCTTCAATACCACCCCCTCCAACTGTCTATAACCCCTTCAATATCACCCCTCCAACTGTCTATAACCCCTTCAATACCGCCCCCTCCAACTGTCTATAACCCCTTCAATACCACCCCCTCCAACTGTCTATAACCCCTTCAATACCACCCCCCCCCCCTGTCTATAACCCCCTCAATATCACCCCTCCAACTGTCTATAACCCCTTCAATACCACCCCCTCCAACAGTCTATAACCCCTTCAATACCTCCCCCTCCAGCTGACTATAACCCCTTCAATACCACTCTCTCCAACTGTCTAACCCCTTCAATACCACCCCCTCCAACTGTCTATAACCCCTTCAATACCACCTCTTCCAACTGTCTATAACCCCTTCAATACCACCCCTTCCAACTGTCTAACACCCCTTCAATACCACCCCTCCAACTGTCTATAACCCCTTCAATACCACCCCCTCCAACTGTCTATAACCCCTTCAATATCACCCCTCCAACTGTCTATAACCCCTTCAATACCACCCCCTCCAACTGTCTATAACCCCTTCAATACCACCCCTCCAACTGTCTATAACCCCTTCAATACCACCCCTCCAACTGTCTATAACCCCTTCAATACCACCCCTTCTAACTGTCTATAACCCCTTCAATACCACCCCCTCCAACTGTCTATAACCCCTTCAATACCAGCCCCTCCAACTGTCTATAACCCCTTCAATACCACCCCTCCAACTGTCTATAACCCCTTCAATACCACCCCTCCAACTGTCTATAACCCCTTCAATACCACCCCTTCCAACTGTCTATAACCCCTTCAATACCACCCCTCCAACTGTCTATAACCCCTTCAATACCACCCCTTCCAACTGTCTATAACCCCTTCAATACCAGCCCTCCAACTGTCTATAACCCCTTCAATACCACTCCCTCCAACTGTCTACAACCCCTTCAATACCACCCCCTCCAACTGTCTATAACCCCTTCAATACCACCCCCTCCAACTGTCTATAACCCCTTCAATACCACCCTTTCCAACTGTCTATAACCCCTTCAATACCACCCCCTCCAACTGTCTATAACCCTTTCAATACCAGCCCTCCAACTGTCTATAACCCCTTCAATACCAGCCCTCCAACTGTCTATAACCCCTTCAATACCACCCCCTCCAACTGTCTATAACCCCTTCAATACCACCCCTCCAACTGTTTATAACCCCTTCAATACCACCCCCTCCAACTGTCTATAACCCCTTCAATACCACCCCTTCCAACTGTTTATAACCCCTTCAATACCACCCCTTCCAACTGTCTATAACCCCTTCAATACCACCCCCTCAACTCTCTATAACCCCTTCAATACCACCCCTCAACTGTCTATAACCCCTTCAATACCACTCCCTCCAACTGTCTACAACCCCTTCAATACCACCCCCTCCAACTGTCTAAAACCCCTTCAATACCACTCCCTCCAACTGTCTACAACCCCTTCAATACCAGCCCCTCCAACTGTCTATAACCCCTTCAATACCACCCCTCCAACTGTTTATAACCCCTTCAATACCACCCCCTCCAACTGTCTATAACCCCTTCAATACCACCCCTACAACTGTCTATAATCCCTTCAATACCACCCCCTCCAACTGTCTATAGCCCCTTCAAGACCACCCCCTCAACTGTCTATAACCCCACCACTACCTCCTACTGTCTATAACCCCTTCAATACCACTCTCTCCAACTGTCTACAACCCCTTCAATACCACCCCTTCTAACTGTCTATAACCCCTTCAATACCACCCCCTCCAACTGTCTATAACCCCTTCAATACCAGCCCCTCCAACTGTCTATAACCCCTTCAATACCAGCCCTCCAACTATCTATAACCCCTTCAATACCACCCCCTCCAACTGTCTATAACCCCTTCAATACCACCCCTCCAACTGTTTATAACCCCTTCAATACCACCCCCTCCAACTGTCTATAACCCCTTCAATACCACCTCTACAACTGTCTATAATCCCTTCAATACCACCCCCTCCAACTCTCTATAGCCCCTTCAAGACCACCCCCTCAACTGTCTATAACCCCACCACTACCTCCTACTGTCTATAACCCCTTCAATACCACCCCCTCCAATTGTCTACCAACCCACCACTAAAACCCTTCACTTCCTCCAAAGCTCAACCATTTTGCTGCTAGCCCCCCCCCCCCCCTCCAAACCTTCATTCCACCCTGTACCCCCCCCCCTTGTGTTTTTCTGGATGCAATTATAACTATCTAGGTTGATTTTTGGACGGAATTTGCTTTTCAATAAATAGTATATAAAATGATGCGTTTAGTAGTTGATGTATAGATCATTATATTCATCAATTCGCGTTCATAGAAGTACTTCCAAAGTTTGAAATCGGTAACGTTCGCGAATTTTGTGATTGTACGTACCACCCCATCACATCACATTACCATCTCCTCCACCATCAATCACATCACAGTACCATCTCCACCACACCATACCACCACCTTCTCCACCACACCATACCACACTACCACCTCCTCCACCACCTCACACTACCATCTCCTCCACCATACCACACTACCACCTCCACCATCACATCACAGTACCATCTCCTCCACCACACGATACCAGCACCTCCTCCACCATACCACACCACCACCTCCTCCACCATACCATACCACCACCTCCTCCACCATACCACACTACCACCTCCTCCACCACACCATACCACCACCTCCTCCACCATACCACACTACCACCTCCTCCACCACCCCACACTACCATCTCCTCCACCATACCACATTACCACCTCCACCACACCAGACCACCACCTCCTCCACCATACCACACTACCATCTCCTCCACCACACCATACCACCACCTCCTCCACCATACCACACTACCACCTCCTCCACCACCCCACACTACCATCTCCTCCACCATACCACACTACCACCTCCTCCTCCACCATACCACACTACCACCTCCTCCACCACCCCACACTACCATCTCCTCCACCACACCACACTACCACCTCCTCCACCACACCAGACCACCACCTCCTCCACCATCATACCACACTACCACCTCCTCCACCACACACATCAACAGCCTCTCCATTGACGGATACCTGTACACACTTCTGAACACCTGATCAACCACCGGGGCCTCGTCAATAGATGATTAGCGAGGTATTGAGACACGAGGGGGGCGGGGTGGGGTGAAGGTGGCTACTGTATTGCCCTCCTCCCCTCCCCCCCCCCCCACCTCTTTCCCAACACCATGTATCTCAAGGCTGCCAGCGTGTCATTATGAAATTTATCCTAATTTTGGTATACATAATTAATAGCCAGTATAAATTGCCAACAGGTCATATTCCGCTAACTATCCCCTCAATAACCATTATTGTAATAAGAATTTGAACCATGTCACTCATGATTGTAAAATATTTGTATTACTATAATTCCATTATAACTTCGGTAGTTGGTAATATTAGTCACATTATGTATGTGACTCTTGTATTCAGCTAACTATGACCTCAATAACCGTTGATGTAATGAAGAATGTGAAGTGTCCCTCATATGATTGTAATATATTTGTGGTACTATTATTGCATAATAATTTATGTAGTTCGAAATATTAGTCACATCATGTATGTAATATTTGTATTCAGCTAACTATGATCTCAATAACCATTGATGTAAGAAACATGAATGGTCTCCTCATATGATTGCACTAGTTTTGTAGTGCTATTATTTACCTGTCAATTAATAATTCAGTCACATTTCTTTTTTTTCATGAGCACGTATATACAGCACATGTGGCAATCAAATGAGGAAACTATAATAACACATCTGAATGATGCCTACCTGATTTATAAACACAAAAATGAATGTAACCAGACGACGATACTGTTGTTACAGTAGAATAATGGCTCTTTGAGCAGCCTTACCAGTGGTTGACTGTTGTCCCCTTATTATTATTATTATTATTATTTTATTATTATTATTGAAATACCACAGGAACGATAATTCCTGGGAGCGAAACTTCCACCCCCAACGAGATCCCTGTCTTTCTACCACCTCCCTCCACATGTTACACGTCTCGTTAATCACAGTCTTCTAATATACAAATCACATTTCCTTACCCCCTGTCATTCTTGAAATACCCACTAAGTATATTCAATTAGGCTAGATACCAACCATGCAGACTATAATACGTTCGTTGTGTATAGGTACGAGGTGATCTCAAGACACCTTAGCTCCCAGTTCACAACGAACCGGATCATGATTATGTCCGCCTGTATTAAATTATGTATTATGTTGATTTATACCATTGCCTATTTTTGTAATAATTGTATTCAGCTAACTATGATTTCAATAACCATTGATGTAATGAAAATATGAATAGTCTCCTCATACGATTGCACTAGTTCTGTAGTGCTATTATTTACAACCTGTCAATTAATAATTCAGTCACTACAAGCTTGCTTGCTTTTTTTTTTTTTTTTTTTTTTTTTTTTTTTTTTTTTAATGAGATACGTATATACAGACCATGTGACAATTAAATGAGGAAACTATAATAACACATCTGAATAATGCCAACCTGATTTATAAACACAAATATGAATGTAACCAGACGACGATGCTGTTGTATCAGTGGAATAATGGCTCTTTGAGCAGTATGTATCGCCTTACCAGTGGTTGTCCCCTCACAGGATGGAGGGCGCTGCTCAATAAACTCGCCCCTCGGGGCAAATTAAAAATCAAACCTCTCTCTCTCTCCAGCCACAATCTTTCTGAGGCCTGTGGATATGGTCGCTCAACAAGATGAACATTAAGGGGAGGCAGACCGTTTTTCTGGACCCCCTTCTCCCTAATGTTTAGTCCCACTTGTTTTTATATTATAAGACGTTCGGCCCATTAGTTTGGCGATTTTAACACCTTTAGCCCCATTTCGTTGTCAATGTCAAGACCTTTCGTGCCATTTAGGTGTCGATTATTTCCTGGCGAGCGATAGCGAGCCTGCAATTTAAAGAGGAACTGACCTTCGGCCGGGAAATTTTTCTACCGAAAAATGTACAAATTTATCTTGAAGGGGGGTCTAGGGGGTGTTTTTCTAAGCTTGATGGAGGTCTAGGGAGGAAACTAAAAAAAATATATGAATAAATGAATTAATAGACCAAACAAACGGTGGGCGGGTGCCCAACCCCGAAAAGGGTTGAAATAGGGGAGCTATCCCCCCCGCCAAAGGCGGCTTTCTAGGGCCTTTCCTAGCTGATGCTTAGAGGATTGGGTTCTACTCATGTGGTGATGGGCTGGTCTATCAGAGTGAGAACGGAGCGATCTCTGCCATACCCATAGCTTACTCTGACTGTTCCTTTTACTTATATATTTTCTAGATCTCAAGTGACGGCGTTTCTTGCGTGGATTGACCTAATCTACCAAGATTGGAAGCCAAAGCGTCACATCTTTCCTTTGCCCCTCAACTTTCTCTTCATAATTGCTGAGGGGCACAGGGCCCTGGGTGGGGCTTTGGTTTCCCGGGCGTTTCCGCACCCTCCTCAGCTCCCCGCCATGGAGTGGCTTCGGTCACCCAGGCTTTATTGTGGTCGGCAGGGAGGGTTCTGTGGGGGCGCTCGGTTATGGCCTTGGCCTTGCTCAGGGCCTTGGGGCTGTTCGGCCAGGCAGCTTGGGGAAAAACAACAACAACAACAAACGGCCAGTCTCCCCTTAATACCTGCAAACCTGTTTATATCAGTATCGAACCTAAACGAGACAATACAATGCTTTATTATATCCCAGAGATTCAGAACTTAACTTTAACCCCTTCTGTACCGCGACGTCCTTTTAACTTTACTATGGCTGCTATTAGACAATTTTATTCAGTTTTAAAAAGGCCTCCAGCAATTAACCCTTTCAGACTCATGTGACTTAGAGGTTGCCAGATTAGCAATAAGAAATAGAGTTCTCTCACTCTTATAATTACCTCTCCACAATTAGTTTTCTGCCCACAGCTAATTCAAAGACAACTGCAGAGGTTGAAGTAACTAAACTAAAGGTTTCTAAATACTCCAGATGGTAACAAAGGCTTTAAAGTATCCCTAATATGCTCAAAATCGCGTCATATGTCGGAGAGGGTTAACAGGCTTCGAACTATCTCACTTAACCATTATTACCACCACAGATCCTTCTTAAGCTTCATAAAATTGTCTGAATGTAGCTGAAATCAAATACAAGATACGCCGCCGGTATAGAAGGAGTTAAAGGTTCAACGACTCAAAAGGGTATATCCTTATTTGTGCTCACGTCAGTACATCGAGATCTTTTTCCAGAGGACGATTCAGACGACAATTTGGCAACCAGAGATCCTCGTGTGACTTTCTACCCCAGCGGCGCCTTGGTTGACGCATTTTGACCGCATATTCTGGCTATCATTAGACGATTTATACAGCTTAGGAAGGATCTGGGGGAAATGAACCGGTAAAGACTATCTCAATCAACCCACTGACTTTCATAATTCTTTCCTAATCTGAATAAAATCGTCTAATACTAACCAGAAAACAGAACAGAAGTGCGTCATCGATCCTCAGAGGGCTAATGATTTTATAAAACAAAAAGGTCCATGTGCCTAAAGGCATCCTCCATTCATAAAATGTTTGTAACAACTGGATTTAAACATTTGTAGATTGTAAGTTTGTGGAAAGCAATTCGAGGGAAGTGAATTCCAAAGAGTAGTAGTTCTAGGGATAAATTAATTTTGATAAGCAGAAGTTCTGCATTGTGGAGGAGAAAGTGTAAATTCATGGGCGCTCTCAGCTGCCCTAGTTCTACGGGGAAAGATGTGGAGAGGCGGCACAATTGAAGCAAGTTCCTCGGAACAATTGCTGTGAAAATATCTGTAGAATAATGCAAGGGATGCAAAGTTTCTTCGTATGGATAATGTAGGAAGGTCCTGTGTGATTGCAGGGTTATTGATTAATCTAATAGCTTTATTTTGAATTTTGTCCAACTGCCTCAATGCAACCACTCCACTTCCACTCCACAGAGGTGAACAGTAATCCATCTGAGAACGCACATGACTTTTATATATTACGGCCAACTGCTCGTCAGTGAAGAATTCTCGAACTCTGTACAGGAGTCCCATTTTTATAGAGGCATTCTTAGCAATGCTTCTAACATAATGTGTCCAGCTCAAGTTAGTAGTTAATGTTACACCGAGAATGTCAATACTAGGGGAAGTGGGAATATTTACATCATTAAAAAATATATGGGAGTCAGTGAGATTCTGTCGGTTAGAAAATTGAATGTACTTGGTTTTCTGTGCATTAAAGGAAACTAAATTCTTTTGTCCCCATTCTTCAATTCTAGAAAGGTCCTGGTTCAGAGAAATTGCAGTGCTTATTTTTGAATTTATAAGATCGGGTTGGGTGAAAGAATTGGTAAATGTGAAGGAACTGTGGAGTGTTGAGTCATCTGCGTAGGAATGTATTGGATTATGAGTGGTAGATATGAGATCATTGATATGAATGAGGAACAGAGTTGGGGCCAAAACTGATCCCTGGGGAACACCAGCATTTATTGAGTGAAATTGAGAATAAAGGCCATCTACCATTACACGTATTTTTCTGTTATGAATATAAGAAGAAATTAGTGAAACTAATGATGCAAGGCCGTACTGTGACATCTTCGACAATAAGGATTGATGCCAGATTCTATCAAATGCCTTTGATATATCCAGTGCTATTGTATGTGTTTCACCATGTTGGTCTGTAGCTTGGTTGATTTGATGCGTAAGAAGGCAAAGAATGTCTGCAGTTGATCGACATCGTCTAAAACCATATTGCCTATCACTGATTAATTTATTATTCTCAAGATGCTTAATTATGTGATTATTTAATATAATTTCAAAGACTTTACCAATAGTGGAAGTTATAGCTATTGGTCTGTAGTTTGATGGATCTGAAGAGGCACCTTTTTTAGGAACTGGATGGATATTTGCTTCTTTCCAGGGTACTGGGAAGCATGAGGTATGAGTACATAGACGGAAACATTTTGCCAATACAGGAGCGAGCACCAAGGAGCAATTCTTAAGTACTATTGGAGGAATTTCATCTGGACCAGGAGCCTTATCTACTGAGAGATTCTGCAAAATAGTTTTGACATGTCTGGTGTGGATCTTAAGTAAGGGAATTTCAGGCGAATTAAAATTAAGTACAGGGACATCTTGATTTATTTCATCTAAGGTTGAGTTGGTGGAGAAAATATCCCCAAGAAGGTTAGCTTTACCTCGTGGGTCACTTACAAGATTGCCAGTCGGAGATTTTAATGGTGGAATGGATGAAGCAGTTGTGAAGTTGGATTTGAATGAGTTAAGAGTAGACCAAAATATTTTGTTATCATTTGGATTATTTAGAAGTTTATTTGCCTGCTTGTGGAGAAAGTTTGATTTAGTTAGGTTTAATACAGTTTTGGCATGATTTCTGATGTTTCTAAAGTAATTAAAGGCTTCATGTGTTTTTTTATCTTGTGTATGCATTGTAGGCTATTGCTTTTTGTTCAGTTACTCTAGCACAATTATGGTCAAACCATTTAGGTGAATTAGATATTTTAATGTACTTTTGATGAGGAATAAAAGTTTCCATTCCAATTTTTACAAAATCTTGTATGTGGCTCAAGGTGGAGTGTGCATCATTAGAAAAGAAAGAGGTCCAGGGAATATCAATAAAGAAACCTTGAAGACCCTCCCAGTCTGCTGCCCTATCGTAATGCCATTTAGTCACCAAAACAGGTTCAGAGTGGGAAGGTGTGGTAGGTAATAGACAGGTGGCCTGTATCAGACAGTGATCAGAAGATCCAAGCGGGGACCTCATTGTAACATCATAATTTTCTGAATTGGTTGTTAAAAATAAGTCCAGTAGGTGGGAATTATGATTAGGATTATCTGGTACACGGGTGGGTTGGTTGACTAGTTGAGTGAGATTAAATGAGTCTGCAAATAGCTCACATTCAAGACCAGCATCATCAGTCCTGGCTGAATGAGTGAGCCATTCAACATTATGGACATTAAAATCACCCAACACAGTGATTTCAGAAGAAGCATTTAACCCGTACAGCCCCAGCGACGCGCCTGACGCGTCGGCGATGTATGTAACGCACAGCCCCAGAGACGCGCCAGGCGCGTCACCCTAATTGCGCCGACCGTAACCTCAGGTGTAGCCACTCAAGAGGGCTCAGATTTGTATGGGAACTGTGTACGTATCCCACGCAACCGTGCCGATGGTTGAAAACTCTCAAAGTCCACGTGCGTGCGCGCGAGCGCGCAATAACCTGTTTTTTTGGGATAATTGCCTTCAATTTTTTACTCTTATAAAATCCGTTTTCGGGGGCTCTGTAGGACCATTTTTTAAGCTTTTTGAGCGGTTTTTCGTGGTTTTTCCTTCATTCCTAACCCATTCGCTATTGTTTCTGGAATAAAACCATTTTTTGAAAACCGGCCGGGTTCTGGTGCGCAAACATTACAAAACTAGCCGGGGCTCCACGGGTTAAGTTGAAGACACTGAGTTGTGAGGACAGAGAATCAAACAGACTTTGCTCTGGAGGAGTATTTGGGGAACGGTAGATGCAACATATGTATTTAAATTTACCAGCAGAAATTAATTTGTATATAGAATAATCAAAATAGGGACAATTGAAACTAGTAACCTCCTCCAGGGCAATTTCAGATTTTGCGAAGCAACATACACCTCCTTTAGGTCTGAAATTTTGGAGCAGTTGATAACCTGGAAAATTAAATCTAGACGTGTCAGATGTGGATGTTACTTGAGTCTCTGTCAAAAAAAGGAGAGTAGGGGATTCTGCTTGAAGAAATTGGTGTACAGAATTGATGTTAGAGTGAAATAAACAACAAAGCCACTCCAACAGCTTCGTCTCTCTCAAACACCCCCTCTCCCCTCTCAACACTCTTCGGAAAGTAGATTATGAGGTGCCGTTGTAAAGGCTTATCCCTCAATAACTTCACCTATCTCCCAGTTTAGATCAATGTGGTTCAGTTTGCCGTTGTAAAGGCTTATCCCTCAATACTTCATCTGATCTGATCATCTTCCCGCACCAGCATCGCCACAGTCAAATACAGCGGATAAGGTGAAAATCGTGCACTTTTTGACTAAATCATTATACTTTCTACATTCATACTAAGACCCAAATGGGAACATTTTAAAAGGTGGAGGTAATCTGTATTTTCATACTGGTGCATGTGGCAGCCCCTTTTCAATTAATTTCCACTAGAGTTCTGAAACACTGATATTTGCCCCAAACTGTATACCGTGATAGAAATGTCAAACTAGTCTCAAATGACTCGTCTGAACAAGGGAAACAAATTATATTCAGACAATGTTTGGCTAATGTTGACCGTTTGACAGCCGTGTGGTGAAGTGGTTAAGCCACTGGGCTGGTAATCCAATGGTCCCGGGTTCGAATCCTGATATATCAATGGGAAGATATTATTGGGATGGAATTTGTGCTGTACCTAGTATCAGTGCATTACCACAAAGCCCACCGAAATGCCAAAAATGCCGGCAAACCTGGCACAGGTACCGGTACTTGGGAGCACGAGGGCCGGGGTTGAGCAAAGTGGTACAATACCTAGCCTTCAAGCTGAACAACGCCACCAGAAGAGCGAAATTGGTAGTGGTACGATACCTAGCCTCCAAGCTGTAAAACACACCAAGAAGACAGGAAGCCCCTGCGATTGAAAATCCAAGTCCAGACAGGAACAAGAGAGAAAACAGAAAGAAAGAAAAGTCGAAAAGAAAAGCCACGAGACAAGTCAATATCGACGATTACTATGCGATGCTTGTTGCGAATTGGTCGATTTTTCGTTATTGACAACGCTGTTTTTGAGCGAACTGTGCAATTTACGTACGACAGTAGCACAATTACGGCGACTGTGACTGTGTCGACGATTACTGATATTGCCAGACGATTACAAGGCGATATGTTGTTGCGACTGAGTATATAATCTTACCGAGGAACTCCTTCAGCAGGCCTATATTATATCATTATTATTATTATTATTATTATTATATTCTGGCTATCACAATACCCTGTTCCAAATAGGTAGGCCAGATATCGTGAACCCTAACCTCTATAACTCAAAAAGGGCTAGAGCAAATGGGCTGTAAATTTCCACACCTATTCCCTGGCTCACCCTTCCCAAATGGTTGAAATATATTAGCTCGATTACTATAGTAGTTTTTGATTTCTAGAGTTGTGGCCTACTTACTTGGAACAGGGTATAGGCTTTACTGTATATTTCTAGAGTTGTGGCCTACTTACTTGGAACAGGGTATAGGCTTTACTGTATATTTCTAGAGTTGTGGCCTACTTACTTGGAACAGGGTATAGGCTTTACTGTATATTTCTAGAGTTGTGGCCTACTTACTTGGAAACAGGGTATAGGCTTGACTGTATATTCTAGAGTTGTGGCCTACTTACTTGGAACAGGGTATAGGCTTTACTGTATATTTCTAGAGTTGTGGCCTACTTACTTGGAACAGGGTATAGGCTTTACTGTATATTTCTAGAGTTGTGGCCTACTTACTTGGAACAGGGTATAGGCTTTACTGTATATTTCTAGAGTTGTGGCCTACTTACTTGGAACAGGGTATAGGCTTTACTGTATATTTCTAGAGTTGTGGCCTACTTACTTGGAACAGGGTATAGGCTTTACTGTATATTTTCACCCGGCGGAAAAATTTAATCCCTTAGTATTTGATTTCTCTGTACTTAACCCTTTCTGTACCGGTGACGTCAGTTTATATTCTATTTCAGCTATATTTAGACGATTTTATGAAGCTTAGGAGTGATATATGGTCCGGGTAGCTAAATGGGTTAAAGGGGTAGTGTTTGTTTTTTTGTTTATATTTGCATTATATATGTTTTGTTTAGTTTCCTCGCTAGACCTTCAACAAGCCTTAAAAAAAAAAAAAAAAAAAAAAAAAAAAAAAAAAAAAAAAACCTAGCCTATTACATGTTTTATTCATTAATTATTATATTAATCATTATTACAACTCTCATATAATTTTAAGATGATTAACTAGCAGTGTACTGTGTATTTAAGCGAGGGACTGTACACTTTGAAGGCTAAATCAAGCTTTAAAAAAAAAAAAAAAAAATAGACCCCCTATTACATGTTATATTCAGTAATTATTATATTAATCATTATTACAACTCTCATATAAATTTAAGATGATTTACTAGCAGTGTACTGTGTATTTAAGCGAGGGACTGTACAATTTGAAGGTTAAATCATTGTAATCTCCTCCTTCTAGTTTTACTGTGTCAGAACATTACTCACGCACTTTTAAGCTGCTCCAGGCACTGTACATGTGATCGGAAGTAGACATGGGATATTCCATCAGCTCAGGGGAGGTAAGAAGATAAGGAGGAGAGAGTTTTGACTAGACTTAGACTCGATACATGGGCACGATCACAGCACGGAGTTATTCCTCCCAGTTTAGGGGAAAACTCCTTGTAATATTTAAATCTACATTTGTTCCTGAATAAATCAACGTGGCTGTACAAGATAGTTTAAATCCCCTTTACCTATAAGTATCAATATTATATTTATTGTGTATAAGGATTACGGTGGCAGCATTTACTATTACTTAATAAGAATAGAACAACATAGGAGAAAACCAATCTACCAATCTACGAGAGAAGCAGGACGCAGAGAATCTACCCAGTGCTTCAATCAACTTACTAAACTTGGTGATGGGCTATAAACTATCAGAGTGAGAACTGAGCGATCTCTACCATACCCATAGTTTACTCTGACTGTTCCTTTTACTTATATACAGTA
Organism: Paralithodes platypus; assembly: GCA_032716605.1. Taxonomy (NCBI): domain Eukaryota; kingdom Metazoa; phylum Arthropoda; class Malacostraca; order Decapoda; family Lithodidae; genus Paralithodes; species Paralithodes platypus. Next base: position 31,356,466 of record CM064513.1, read on the forward strand.
TTTTCTAGATCTTAAGTGACGGCGTCTCTCCCGTGGATTGACCTCCCAATCTGCCAACGTAGAGGTTGGCAGATTGGAAGCCAAAGCGTCGCATTTTTCCTTTGCCCCTCAACTTTCTCTTCATAATTGCTGAGGGGCACAGGGCCATGGGTGGGTCTTTGGTTTCCCGGGCGTTTCCGCACCCTCCTCAGCTCCCTGAGGAGTGGCTTCGGTCACCCAGGCTTTATTGTGGTAGGCAGGGAGGTTTCTGTGGGGGCACTCGGTTATGGCCTTGGCCTTGCTCGGGTTCCTTGGGGCTTTTCGGCCAGGCAGCCTGGGGAGCAGCAACAACAACAATAAACTTACTAAACTACAATAAACCAAATCTAATAACTCCATAAGGAAACCTCCAAAACAGTTTACCTTTACATTACCTAATTAAGGAGACTCACAAACGTCTTCCTAACATGGTGTCAACTTCATCCTAACACCCCCTTTCAAGATAAATTTGTACATTTTTCTATAAAAAAATTATCCCGGCCGAATGCCGATTCCTTCTAAAATTACAGGCTCGCTATCGCTCCCCAGGTAAAAATCGACACCTAAATGGCACGAAAGGTCTTAATATTGACAAAGAAATGAGGCGAAAGGTCTCAAAATCGCCAAACTAAGGGAACCAACGTCTTACAATCTCAAAACGAATATGCTAAACATGAGGGAGAAAGGTGTCCAGAAAAATTACCCATCTCCCCTTAATTGAGATATTTATAAACACCATTCGAGGAGGAGCACTTTATTGACGTTTCGCAAATAGTTACTTCAGGACAGGTCAATCAATCACCCAGGCTTTATTGTGGTAGGCAGGGAGGGTTCTGTGGGAGCGCTCGGTTATGGCCTTGGCTTTGCTCGGGGCCTTGGGGCTGTTCGGCCAGGCAGCTTGGGGAACAACAACAACAACAACAACCTTTTTTCTATTCAGCAGGTGATTTCTAGAAATCTCCCTGAATACATCTTTCCCTCATCCAATGACTTAAATTGTTTGAAGTTCTGCCTTGTGTATCCCTCACTCACATAAAAAAAAAAAAAAAAAAGGCACGTTAAAAACACGTCGCTGATACAGAAGGGGTTAACACAGTCTACTATTAACCCTTCACTTCTTGAAAACACTTGGTTCGCCGGCGAATATGGACATAGACAAAACAAGGCAATCGCCGGGCATTCGCCGTCGCAAATTCGCCTAGTGTGATCCTACCTGTTCCCCTCCAATGCCAGGAAAATCACTAAAATATAAATAACTAATTCATTCATCTCTACCTGAGAGACCTTTCTGCCTCCTAATAATGTCCCCTCTTTGGGAAACTAAATATACAAATCCCCTATCTTTGTATTCCTGCTAAATATTTTTCATAATATAAGAGTTTGGTGTGGTATGTGAGAAGAGGAAGCTGAGGGTGAATGTCAATATAAGTAAAGTGATGGTATACTGTATAATAGAGATGCTCGTAGGGTAAATCTAAACGTACTACTGGATGGGGAAATACTCGAACAAGTGGAGTGTTTTAAATATCTAGGATGATTGATAAGCAGGGACTCAGGTGTGGAAATGGAGGTAAGACAGAGAGTATGTGAAAGAAGGAAAGTTTTTGGAACAATGGGAAGTATATTGTAGAAGTTGAGAAATCTCGGGATGAAAGCTAAAAATGCAATGTATCAAGGGATAGTTGTACCATCAGTGATGTATGGGGCTGAGGCATGGGTTTGAAGGCACAAGAGAGAAGAAAGTTGGATGTGATGGAGATAAGCTGCTTGAGGAGTATGTGTGGAGTGACGTGTAGAGATAGGTTGAGAAATGAATAGGTACGCAGTAGAGTGGGACAGCAGGAACCCTTATTGGCCAGAGTGGACTATGCTGGTATGGACATGTTGAACGAATGGGAGATAAATGGCTTACAAAGAGAGTATATGAATCAGAATAAAGGGGAGGTAGAGGGAGAGGACGACCTTGGATGATATGGAAAGATGGTGTAGTAATAGCGTTGGAAGGTAGAGAGATGACTGAAGAACAGAAAAGAGAAGTGGTAATGAATAGGAATGAATGGAGAATGCTTGTGAATAGATGAGTGATAACACAGTCGTTGGGAGAGGGGGTAAGGTACTAAGGTGCCAGTTGGACTAGATAATAGTCTGTCAGGTGTCTGGCTCAAGGAGCCAGTGTAGCCTATATATGAAGGGTTTTGCCTGGATGTGAGATGGGCGGGCATTGTGGTGGTGAGCTTCGCTGCGTGTCTTTCTGCTGAGACCGGAATCTCACCAGGTGAGATCTGAGACCTAGGAATCTTTTGCTGGAGACCCCAAATGCACTTAGGTCTCTGGGTCTTCTCCTGGGCGGCCTAGATGTGTATATACTGTGTTGTCCCTGTTCGGGCTCTGTCTCGAGTCAGCCACCCCCAGCTGTAGGGTTTATGCCTGAGTATATACATATTTTATTATTTATTTATTTTATTAATTTTTATTTTGCCAATCAAACATACAATATATGTTAATTTTAACAATAAAATAATATCATGGCTGCGCCTTTTGAGAACAATCTCTCTTAAAGGCACCTTGAATACAACTCGATGGTTATTTTACATACAGTAAGATTATTAAAACATATCATATTATATAATTATAGCTAATGAGGCACAGCCCCAGCCCCGCAGCCACAGCAAGAAGGGATTCGGAACAGTGGCCAGGTATAATTACCTAGCCACCACCCCGAACCACCCCCCACCCAGACCGCTGTGGGTAGAGCAAACCCCAGCCTTATATACAGTACGGTACCTACATATTGATCAACACCAGAACAGTATCTTAATTTGTTTCCGATATAAAGGTGATTGTAATTTAGGGTTGTGGCAGTTTTATTGTCAAATGTTAAGTAAGATTAATATTTAGACATTAGTGAAGATTTGAGTGATATTTTGAAACTAGGCAGAGTGGGTTTATTTTGTAAGTCAGGAGACAACTGATTCCAAACTTTCGCACCATGGTATTTTATTGATGTCTGGGATTGTCTAGAGGTCATTAGGGGAATATTTAAAGAATTTATATTTCTTAATGCATACCTTTCATTTTCACGATGTCTAAATAATTCCACATACATACATAGTCGGGCATTCTGGTTCGATATTAAAATGCCCCAGAACGAGAAGCCCACCACAGAAGCCACGAACGAACACCACACAGAAACACCCGAAAGAAAGGTCCACAGAACGAAAGGACCAGCTGACCGAGCCAGCCAATTCAGACAGGCCCAAGCCCGCAGGGCTAAGCAGCTCCAGGCCGCACCTACCTACCCCTTCTAAACTGACCATTTTTCCACACCTCACGTACACTACCCCCTCGTGTCCTACACTTCTAACTACAATGATGATGAACAGGAATATACATTCATATTAAAAACACCCATGCCCTGTCCCCAGGTTGAGCCAATGCCAACAAAGCAGACAGCCATATATCTATGTATGTTCTTACATCCGAGAAGTAGATGTTATATATCTTAGAAGTTAAAACACCCACGCCTGTCCCTAGACCTCGTATATCAATTTCCATGACGAGTATAGATATATGTAACCCGTGCTCAGTCGCCCCTTGCATTGTTCCTCTAGTAACTAAGTGTCCCTATAATATTAACTGCCACCAGTATTGATACGACATAGCGGCACTGTCCTTGTGTCGTATTGTGCCAAGTGCAGATCAACCAGGTTTCATCACCTTATTAGGACGACGACTATAATGTCGTCGTTCATCGATGTGTTCAATCCTTAGGTTACGTATTAATATTAACATTCCCTAACCTATCTTGTCTTGCCAGACTAAGTTTCTGAAGACCCATCGCCCCCATAAATCTATGTATTTAATCCTTAGTTTAAGTATTAATGTTAGTGTCTCTATAATATTAACTGCCACCAGTATTGATACAACATAGCGGCACTGTCCTAATGTCGTATTGTGCCAAGTGCAGATCAACCAGTTTTCATCACCTTATTAGGACGACGACTATAATATCGTCGTTCATCTATGTATTCAATCCTTAGTTTATGTACACATGTTAATATTCCCTAACATATCTTGTCTTGCCAGACTAAGTTTCTGAAGAATCATCGCCCATAAAATCTATGTATTCAATCCTTAGGTTAAGTATCTTTATCCGCCATTGTGTTCACCTTTTACCAGTTACTTCTCCACAATTGTTATACGTCTTCCAATCACCTCCTTCGTATCCACAGTCCACACTACGCCAATTTGCTTCGTGTCCTACACCTCTTACCCCAACCAGAGATTGTATAGATAACCTTAGTACCAATATCTGTCATAAGTACCTCAAAACAATAACGAAGTACCTCTACGAACTGCCGCTTTTCTTGGTATATATTTCATAAAAAACGCAGTTCCCAGGGACAACTAGACGTACAAAAGCTCGTGCCAACTAATAGTATCCATAACCCCTCGTACTGACGAAGAAAAATACACCATGTTTTTCCCCACTTTACCCACAGTCAAGCATACACCTGCAGTTCACCTCCTTCTTCCCCCCAGCCCCACAGTCCACATAATTCTATCTTTTCCAGACTCATATACCACCCGATAGTTGCATTCCCCGGTAGCATTTGGCTAACTTACTTTCACTGCCTTTTCAAACTCCAATATCAACTGCAGCCTAATGCCATCCCCACGCCCAGAGACCTTAGGGTCAAATTTCCTTATAGCCCCCCTGAACTCCTCCCCTCTCATTAAAATACCCCGCGCTTCTCGACTCTTGTCCGACCTAGCCTCTCTCATACCTCTTGAAGATCCTTGATTTTTCCGTTGCTAACGCTCTCCAACCTTTTATATATATACTCCTATCCAGCCTGCCTTCCCTTAGCAGGCCAGAACAACATTAGAACTTTACTAACCCCTTGCATGCCATCTATTCTCTTACAACCTATTCACAACTCTGCACCCAATGGTCGTCGGTGCGAGGCTAGCCGCCTCACCAGTAACTAACTTCTATTGCCATACTTCCAGATAAATGTGGCAGAGTTAGCAACCAGTCTCCACCACATCCAGCAAACCATACGATTAACAACCAACCGATTAAAACCAGCTAGCCAAGGCACCTTCGGTTTGGATATTAAGAAGACCCACATCTGTCTCATAAACAGAGGGTTATTACAAACACTGGTGATATGGCAAGCCCCTAGCCACAGCCGCCGGACGACCATCCCAGAGAGAGAGCGCCCGGCTACCCCTTTTTTACCCACCGAGGAGGGAGACCCCCACCCCCGCGGAGGTATACCTGACCCCTGTTTTGACTTCCGGGTCATTGCCAGGTAGCCTAGGAATTCTTCCTATCAATGAACTAACCATGCATGTCTAACCCCCTTACTCACCTCTCTGTACCCACAATAACCCATTCACCTGTTTTGCATACTCGGATAGTCAAATTAGCACCTCAGCTAGGCAATAGAACGAAGACTGAGCAATATAAGAGAGACGCCCCTATCACAGCTGTCCCAGTCCTCCCCGCAAAGTAGATCCAGTCTCCCTCCCATAAATACTTCCAGTATAGCCAAAATAGTACCTTTTACTAAGGCTCAGTTATATCACAAATTGAAGGCTTCCTATAGCCATGTGCCACAACAATAATCACCATCTTACCTAGTCCCCATATCTATTGAGAACTCAAATAAGTCCATAAGACTCGAGATCCCTATTGTCTACAGGGTCCAGAACCGAGCCTATAAACCTAGCTCCCGCCCCCAGTCAAATCAGTTGAAAGTTAGACACCAACCAGTGGTCACTACCCTGAAGTTAACCTCTAGCTCTGCCCTTGTGTTGTTCCTGAGTTGAGAGATTCCCGAGCCGGCAGACTCCATGGCAGAAGTTAAATAGAAGAGCTGTCCATGTACAAGTCCCAACGTGCACCTTATAACCTTCACACAAATTAGTGGGTATATAAGTGTGTAGCCAGCACCGATCGTCAAGAGATCCGACTTGAGAACTTCCTACATTTTGGACCACCTGGACGGCCGAGGAACCAGTCGTTAGCCCCCAACATCACCGGAAGCAAGATAACCAGGACCAGACCCACAAATACTATTCAAGATTCATGTTACTAGTACTAAGTGTTATAGTACCAGTTCGACATTCACTTATTAACTTTTCTATGAAGTGGCTATAACTTGCCCAGTGTAACTCATATTTAACCATTCCATTTGGGACGTACTAAGCGTATCAGTGTTCATTAATTAACAGGCGACATTGACTCTCGTAATTACCTTATTCAGATATTAAAACCCTAGTGATATCTAACGTTCGCCCACTGATTTGTGTTCTACGTATTTCTGTCATAAGAATATAAATCTTAGATCAGTACCCCCTTGAGGTTACTAGAATTGCCGTGTTCAGAAATATACGCATATCTAATTCTAACTGTGAGCTGCTACTTGGGCACGCGACCTGCCAGAAAGAAATCTAATTAGTGAAATTGAATACATAAATACGTTGAGGTCTTCCAGTATAATAAACCTTGCTAACTGAATCCGTGATCAGAAGAGTATACCTGAACGTTGGAAGTGGGAGACTAGGCTCCATCCAGATCCGCTAATGCTAGCAGTTCCCTTCTATTATTTGTTTTGTACGAGTCTTACTATCTTTCTATGCTCTTTATTCACCTATCTAAATAAAAGTGATCGTGTGTCGTGTTACCGTGTGTTTATTTTGTGTTCTCTATTCCTCATACTTTGTATTGTGCATGCAGCCTTATATACCCAGTCAGATAGAGCCCACATTACCCAAGTTAATCCTGTAGAAAAACAGGGCATAACAGATATAATACAGAAATAATCTAATTGATTAATTTCACCACCAACACCAAACACCTCCCAATGAAATTAATGAAAGCATGTGATACTACCGGGATTCGAATCTGTGTTACCACATACAGATCTTAAAACACTCTAACCATTACACCATCAAGATGGTTTGAGGTTAAGTACATGACTACGATTTTGTATCCATTTATAGAATACTGGATATCAATCTAATCATGTACTCAACCCAACTGCACTCTGACTAGCCAAATGTTTAAGTGAAAGGAAAGAACATTTTATGGGTCACAGATTTCTAAGGACCGACCTCGCTATGAAATGTTCCCAATGAAAATTAGATAGTGAGGCTTAATTTACCATCACTCCAACACCCGTTCCCACATACCTTCATATTAAGTGATCGTCCCAGATAGATAGATATTTTTCTGTGATAAACCTAAAAGTAAAACATATTGTCAAGAGACAAGAGAAAACGTGAACTAGTGAGCAGCAGTAACTAGACTCACTTCGCTAAAAGTCTGACTCTATGATGTAATGCCTAGACAACCTATTTTGCCATTTCCATGTGTATGAATACCTTAACCCGGGAAAGGCAAAGCTATGGTATTTCAAACGTCCCGCCAGGCGAAGATGTTTTGGTTCATTCCTGACGAAAATCGTCATATTTACCATATATATCATTATTACTTATCCATATGTGCCTATTTTACTTTTAATATGAACATATGAACATTTAAGAGCAATACAAGAAGTGGGAATAGCATTTGGGGGGTAAAAAAAAAAAAAAAAAAAATTATTATTGCCGCCCGGTCGTATCATGAGGCGAGAGCCCAGGCGGCGAATACCCTTACTCTCCGAGCTCTAGAGCGACACTGAGGGCTCTGAGTAGAAGTCTCTGTGTTGCAAGGATCTCTAGCTGCCTCGCCCATGTTAAAGAGACCGCATGCGGGAAATTTGTGTTGAAAATTATCCGATAAAAGCAGGAATAAGCTGAAATATAGCTGATTATTGAGGAGGAGGGAAAAGGGGGTGAAGGAGGGGAAGCAAGGGGAAGGGGAATGGTAGCAAGTAATAGAGGGGAATTATTTCACATAATCACATATTGCTTTGTTTTGAGTGGCAGTGGGGTGTTTTGAAAGAGGTATTTTATGCCTTGGATCTTAAGAGAACCTTTGCCTTCGCCCACCAAACCTCTTATGAGGACCCTTGCCTTTCCCGGGTTAAGTACATTTAATCTTGATTACATTTTAATTTACTGAACCTTAGAATTCACATATTCATATGATTACATAAATACCTGTGACTACGTACTCACAAGCTATTGTATTAACGATTTCAATGTTATAATGACAGTAAATTTTCAGAAGTAGGCCTACTATAAGAGATACTGTATATACTTTGCCTTACTTAAAAATAATGTATTACCGAATCTAAGAACCCATAATCAATAGTAATTGTATAAATACATCGACCATAATGTAGTACTCACATATTGTATTTTAGATAACGTACTCAGAGGAGAACGCGTGACTGTACAGTACATTTCAGCTCAGACTTGTGTGATTTCAATAACTTTGTAATTTACATCTTTTATATTCAGCTATAGCCTAACTAAACATAAACCCCTTTCATATTGTGAATGTAATATTGTATTAATTTGTACTTATGTATTGTTGTAGTATTAGTGTGTGTCCCAATATAATGTTGTGTATTAATAAGCTGTCGTATTGTACCCTTCGAATATCTTACCTTGTGTTTGATCCTAGATATATATTAAGTCTTATATTCTTCCTGTTAGAGAACTCACCCTAGTACCAGATTTGCTGTAGCAAATTACCTATAACTGACAATGAATTAGAGCAGGCATTCACATAATAATAGACATTTTGTGCTTACGCATTTTTTATTGCATGTGCAAGTTTACATTGGCCAGGTGCAATAGATTATACTTGTGTGGTCCTTCCTCTATGTTCTAATGTATTCCAGTGATTGTAATTAGGCGCGTCTTGCGATTATAAGCTAAATGGTCGAAAAGGTGTAAACAATTCAAAACTGGTACATTTGGCAATACAGATGGCTCATATTTTCATTGACTGGTATTTGGTAGTGACTGTCCAGCTTTACCATTTGCTTACATATAACAGAACATTCATGTTTTGTTCTTAATGTGTCTATAATTGTGTTCGGTTGTTCGTTTGCTTAATAACAAGCTAATTGGAATGAATGAACCTAGTTTGTGTATGCTGTGTGTCTCTGTGCATAATAATGCTACTTGTTGATTCTATAGGGTACATTAACCAATAAATATGCAGTAATGTCGACAGTATGTTAATTCAATAACAAATACCTGTACCCACAAATAATCAGTAGTGTTAGATTAACATATTTAGCGTTAAGATGTAGTTTAACTATCATGCATTTTCCCGCTCTTTCTATTAATCCAACTCCACCTATCTTTCGAGGGCATTACTTGTTATCAATTACGCTCACTAATCGCACCACCTTGTACAAATAGGCTAGTGTACCCTTTGTCAGTCCGAGTTCCCGCGGTCCTTCTTACTCCACCTTACTCTTCATCGCCTTCTTCTCATTCATCTTCCTTGCCTTCTTCACTTTCATCTTCCTTGCCTTCTTCACCTTCATCTTCATCGCCCTCTTCTCCTTCTTCGTCCACTTCTCAGCCTCCTTCAACTTCCTCTCTTGCTCCTTCTTGTAAATCTCCTCCCTGTCCTTCCGGCATGCAGCAGTGGAGGTGGTTGTGGTAGTAGTGGTTGTGGTAGTAGTGGTTGTTGTGGTAGTGGTTGTTGTTGTGGTGGTAGTGGTTGTTGTGGTAGTGGTAGTGGTAGTGGTAGTGGTTGTTGTGGTAGTGGTTGTTGTTGTGGTGCTAGTGGTTGTTGTGGTAGTGGTGGTTGTTGTGGTGGTAGTGGTTGTTGTGGTAGTGGTTGTTGTTGTGGTGGTGGTTATTGTTGTGGTGGTAGTGGTTGTTGTTGGGGTGGTAGTGGTGGTTGTTGTGGTAGTGGTTGTGTGGCATCCATCAGAAGATGTTGTTGCAGTGCTGGTTGTGGTTGTTGTGGTAGTGGTTGTGGTAGTAGTGGTTGTTGTGGTAGTGGTTGTGGAAGTAGTGGTTGTTGTGGCAGTGGTTGTGGTAGTAGTGGGTGTTGTGGTAGTAGTGGGTGTTGTGGTAGTAGTGGTTGTTGTGGTAGTACTGGTGGAGGTTGTGGTATGTGTAGTCACATCTGTTAGGTAATGGAACATACAAGAAACGAATAAGATAAGTAGCAAAGAATAGACAAATCGTCATAAACAAAAACATCTATATTTTTGCCATTTTGTACAAACAATTATATAATATTTCAAAATCTGATTCATTATAACTCATTCAGTGCCGGTGACGATTTTTTCATTTTATTCTGGAAACAATTTGGCGGTTTTGTTCGGCTTCGGAAGGACGTCTACACATTAAATGGCTGCAGACTATCTCAATCAGTCCTGTTAGCTGTCATATATCCTGCTTAAGTTTCATAAAATCGTCTAAATGTAGCGGATATAAAATACATGAACGTGACCATTACTGAGGGTTTAATACTCTCTTTCCAAACTTACCAATACAAGTACATGTGCCCTTTTTCCCGACAGCCCACGTTCCATCCGCCTGGCACACTACGTAGATACAGTCGTTAAGCGACTTCAGTCGTCGGACATTTTTCCAAATATCTTCCCCGTTGAGGACACAGTCTTTGGTGGCCCGAGACTCGAGGTCCATCACGGGGGCCAGGTCACCGCTGCGTTCTGTCTCTGTGCAGGTACAACCGTCGACCTGCACAAACTGAACCTCCAACTGTCCGCCGGTATTCACACATTTAAGGTCGGCACACTGGTCAGTACGTGGCTCAATGATCTGGAAATATGAATTAATATATTACTATACTTTAGTCCAGTCTATATTACATAATTATGCAGTATCCTCTCTATTAGTAGGTTCTCCATATCCTCTCAAAGTTCCACTTTTCCCTGATACATATTTTGTTAGTATTGCATAATGGTGTGAGCCTGTGAGAATACTTCTTAAATTCTTTAAGTGTACAATTGCATATCATATCTTTGTGTCTGTCATTGCAAAGTCAATCTATTATATGTATATTATCTCTCTCTCTCTCTCTCTCTCTCTCTCTCTCTCTCTCTCTCTCTCTCTCTCTCTCTCTCTCTTGGTTTCATAGGGGAGACAAAAACAAAACAATAAACGTGAGCCAAATAGTGTTTAGAGTTGGTTACTTTGATGGTATGGTATGGCGTAGGGATGTGGCGACCCCACAGCCCGTCACTTTGAGGCGCAGATAGCCAGTGGAGGTTGGGACCTGTAATCCCACCTCCAGAATTGTTAGGAGACTACAGACACAAGCCGAACAGGGCAGTACTCCCGGGGAGTGCTAGGTGGCTGATAAGGACCGCTGGAACTCCTGTTTCACCACCTGGCTTCCCTAGCTGATCCTTTCAGTGTCTCATCAATATTGAGGGCAACCACAGCCTGCCCTCCAAAACACCTTTTCCTCCTATCAATACATTATACTACAAACACCTTACATACTACACTAACTTTTTCAAAAATAAAATAAAATAATAATAATGACTAAACCTCGACCCGCCTCGGAGTTCCCAGGGGGGTGGGGGGTGGGTGGGAGACCAGAAATGCCCCCTCAGTCTGTCCCCTGGAAACGACTCACCAAAATGCTCTGGACCACACCCTTCTACTCTTACTATTAATTGATGTAATATTCGTGGCCTTTCTTCTAACTTCCACTCTGTGGATCACCACCTCTCCTCTGCCAACCCTGATCTTCTCTTTCTCACCGAGACACAGTTGTCTGTGACTACTGACAGCAAACCCTTCTCTGTATGCTCCTACTATCTCTATCCTCAGTTTCGAGCCAAAGGTGGATGTTGCGTCTATGTACGCAACAATCTCGCTTTTTCTCTTGTTCCCAACTTAAATTCTTTTGAATTCTCAACTCTGGCTAAAGCTTTCTTGTCACTCTCAAGCTAAATAGTTCTGCACTGTCTATCTCTCCCCTAATTCTACAGACTATCCAAAATTCTTTGACTATCTAACTTCTAAAGTGGAACACATTCTATCCATCTCTCCTTTCGCAGAAATCTCCATCTTAGGAGATTTCAATGTTCACCACCACCAATGGCTCTCCTCTGTTTCCACTGAACAACCTGGTGAACAAGCCTACATCTTTTCTATCTTAAACGACCGAGAGCAACTAGTCCAGCAACCCACCCATATCCCGGATCGCTTCGGAGAACGGCCCAACATTCTTGACTTATTTCTAACCTCTAACCTTTCTGCTTATACTGTAAATCTTGTCTCTCCTTTGGGCTCCTCCGACCATAAACTATTACTGTATCTGTCATCTGTCCTATCTCTCCAGTACAGCCACCCGATCCTCCCAACCGGCGGCACTTGTGGTACTTTGGCGTTGCCGACTGGGAGGCTCTTTGGCAGTACTTCTTTGATTTCCGATGGAATGACTTTTGCTTCCATGGCCGGGGACCCTCGGAGAGTGCTGAACACATTACAGAGGTAATCCTCTTGGGCATGGAAGCATACATACCATTTTCTTTCTCTCAGTCTAATGCAAACAAATCTTGGTTTACTCACGCTTGTTCTATTGCTGTCCGCAACAAGGAGGAAGCATTCAAATGGTACCGACGTCTTAATTAAGACTCAAGAATCTCATTCTTCCTATGTTTATGCCCGGAATTAAGCCAAATCTGTTCTTCGGCTTGCCAAACACTCTTTCATCAATAATAAATGCACTGAACTATCCAACTCTAGCTCTTCCCAAGCTTCCTGGCATCTCGCCAAAAACCTCTCCAACAATTTCTCTTCCTCGTCTATCCCTCCCATTTTCCATTCTGATGGCACAACCATCACTTCTTACTCTCACAAAGATGAACTCTTCGCTCAAACTTTTGCTAGAAACTCCACCTTGGATGATTCCGGTGCTATTCCACTCCCCTCTTATGCCTAATATCCTAATCTCTTCTAAAGATGTATTTTCTACCCTCTTTGGGCTTAATACTAAGAAGGTGCACGGTCCAGACGGTGTTCCTCCTGTTGTACTAAAAAACTGTGCTTCTGTGCTGAGTTACTGCCTAGGCAAACTCTTTCGTCTCTGTCTTTCCTCTAGCGTCTTCCCTTCTTGCTGGAAGTTTGGTCTCATTCAACCTGTCACAAAGAAGCGGCTCGCTGGTGTATAGCGGCTCGCTGGTGTAGTGACTAGTGTCTTGGACTTCCACCCAGAAGGCCCAGGATCGCACCCACGCTCGGCGCATTAAAGGTTTTTCACAAGCACTGAGTCATTACCGTCCCTCATGAGCAAGGGGATGGGGTAGTAGTACAGAACCCCAATGGAAATATGCCTAATCGGCCTTATTGGGCTATCCTTAGCTGGCTTAGCATGCGCTAGCTTTAAGAACTATTATTATTATTATTATTATTATTATTACCGCTCTCAACCCTCCAACTATCATCCAATTGCTCTCATCTCTTGTATCTCTAAAGTTTTTGAAACTATTCTTGCTTCCAAATTTCTTAAGCATTTCTCTTCTCATAATCTACTCTCAGATCGCCAGTATGGCTTCCTTAAGGGTAGCTATACTGGTGATCTTCTTGCATATCTTACTAGCTCTTGGTCATCCTCCTTTCGGGACTTCGGTGAGACCTTTTCTATTGTACTAGACATATCGAAGGCCTTCGATAGAGTCTGGCACAAATGTTTAATGTCTAAACTACCCTCCTTCGGTTTCTATCCATCTATCTGTGCCGTTGTCTCTATTTTCCTTTCCGGCCGTTCCATAGCTGCGGTTCTGGACGGCCATCGCTCACTTCCTCTTCCTAACAACTCAGGTGTTCCTCAGGGCTCTGTCCTATCTCCCATTCTCTTTCTAATTTTCATGAATGACCTTCTCAACTGTACCTCCAGTCCCATCTATGCAGACGACTCTACCTTACACTATTCAATTAGTTTTCCAAAACGCCCCAGCCAGCAATCCTTCAAAAACAAACGTAATGAAGCCATGCAACACTTATCTTCTGATCTAACTACTATTTCCAATTGGGGCAGAGAAAACCTTGTTGCCTTTAATGCTTCCAAAACCCAATTTCTTCATCTTACTACTCGTTCGGAACTCAGTCCCAGAGGACTTCAACAATACAAAAATCAATCCTTCCTCTTCTCTCAATATTCTCGGTGTCTCTTTTTCTTCTGCTCTCACTTGGAAGGACCATATTACCAGTCTTCCTAAGGCAGCCTAACAGAAGCTGGGTGTGCTCAACCGCCTCAAGGGGTTCTTTACCCCTGCACAGCTTCTTGCTCTGTACAGGGGCACAGTGCATCCTTTTATTGAGTATTGTTCACACGTGTGGGGAAGATTCTCTCACACCGCACTCCTAGGCAAAGTAAAAAGGAAAGCCTTTCGTATCATTAACTCCCATCCGCTCACCAACTCTCTGCAATCTCTCTCTTCGCCGCAATGTTGCATCTCTCTCGATATTCTATCGCTACTACAATAATCAATGTTCCTCAGAGCTTTTCCAGTGTATACCACCTCCTCTACCTAGGGTACATAATACCCATCTTGCAACACAATCCCACCCCTACTCTGTGCAACTCTCCAACCCAAGAGTGAAACGTTATTCTCAGTCTTCCTTCTATTCAACTGCTGAGCTCTGGAACTCTCTCCCAGAATCAGTGTTTCCCTCTTCCTGTGACTTAAATTGCTTCAAACTTCATGTGTCCAGGCATTTTGGCTCGAACGTCCCTTGATTTTGGCCCTGTCACTCTTTCAACTCAGGAGGAGGTACTCGATACAGGCAGTTCGGCCTTTTGTCTCCCTCACTCACATAGAAAAAAAAAAAAAAAACATTACTGCCTTACTTGGTCTTCTGTGTATGTGTCGCCGTTGTAGGTGCAAGGGTCGAGTGGTACGGTAGTGGTTGTTGTGGTGGTGGTAGTTGTTGTTGTGGTGGTGGTAGTTGTTGTGGTGGTGGTTGTGGTTGTTGTTGTTGTGGTGGTGGTGGTGGTTGTTGTGGTGGTAGTAGTGGTTGTTGTGGTTGTGGTGGTGGTGGTGGTTGTTGTTGTGGTGGTTGTTGTGGTGGTAGTGGTTGTGGTGGTGGTAGTTGTTGTGGTAGTAGTAGTGGTTGTGGTTGTAGTAGTGGTGGTGGTTGTGGTAGTAGTGGTAGAGGTAGTAGTGGTGGTGGTAGTAGTGGTGGTGGTTGTGGTAGTAGTGGTAGAGGTAGTAGTGGTGGTGGTAGTAGTGGTGGTGGTAGTGGTAGTACTGGTGGTGGTTGTGGTAGTTGTAGTCTCTTCTGTTAAGTAAAGGACCATTAAAGAAACAAATAAGATAAATAGCCAAGCATACAGACAAATCGTCACTAACAATATAATCTATATTTTTGCCATTCTGTACTGTATATTATATCTTCTTTCAAAATACGTTTCATTATAACCCATTCAGTGCCGGTGACGTCTTTTTCATTATATTCTGGCAACTATTTGACGATTTTGTTCGGCTTCGGAAGGACGTCTACACATTAAATGGCTGCAGACTATCTCAATCAGTCCTGTTAGCTATCATATATCCTTCATGAGTTTCATAAAATCGTCTAAATGTAGCTGAAATATAATACATAAACGTGACCATTACTGAGGGTTTAATACTCTCTTTCCAAACTTACCAACACAAGTACATGTGCCCTTTTTCCCGACAGCCCACGTTCCATCCGCCTGGCACACTACGTAGATACAGTCGTTAAGCGACTTCAGTCGTCGGACATTTTTCCAAATATCTTCCCCGTTGAGGACACAGTCTTTGGTGGCCCGAGACTCGAGGTCCATCACGGGGGCCAGGTCACCGCTGCGTTCTGTCTCTGTGCAGGTACAACCGTCGACCTGCACAAACTGAACCTCCAACTGTCCGCCGGTATTCACACATTTAAGGTCGGCACACTGGTCAGTACGTGGCTTAATGATCTGGAAATATGAATTAATATATTACTATACTTTAGTCCAGTCTATATTACATAATTATGCAGTATCCTCTCTATTAGTAGGTTTCTCCATATCCTCTCAAAGTTCCACTTTTCCCTGATTCAAATTTTGGTAGTATTGCATAATGGTGTGAGCCTGTGAGAATACTTCTTAGATGCTTTAAGTGTACAATTGTATATCATATCTTTGTGTCTATCATTGCAAAGTCAATCTATTATATGTATATTATCTCTTTCTCTCTCTCTCTCTCTCTCTCTCTCTCTCTCTCTCTCTCTCTCTCTCTCTCTCTCTCTCTCTTCATGTACGTACCTCTACTTGCTACCTATCCACTATGCTCTCTATTAAACATGCCATTAAAACAAGCCAACAAAATTATAACTTGACAATTTTTACTTTGATATAGTAAATTACTGTTTTCCAACATATTTTGTTATCTTACAGTCCTCTCTCAATTTTTGAAATGCATAATGGACACCTTAAAATTTACCTATCAATTTCAATGTTGCATACACACCACACAGTTTATGAACGTATACAATCACAATTTTTCACACACCTTTCAGTTCTTCCGATATTCCTTCCTTATCTTTGATTTGTTCAAGAAAAAATAAAACTAGAAATATTATTATATGAGATGCAAGAAGGATACAATTTCTCGCTAAAAGGGGTTAATTGATGGGTATAGTATTGACAGCAGAATAGGTTAATACGGCCACACTCCTAAATGGCCACAACACAACCAGCTACAATCCAAAGCAGCCTAGGTTGCGAGATTGGATTGGGTTAAACATATAAACAAATAAATAATGGCCTGTATCACAGTAATGCATTTCCCTTCAACCTTTATCATAAATACTAGTCTGGCGTCCTTATAAGCTTTTCAAACAATTAGGTAATTTAAGTTTTAGGGGAGGTGTGGTGGAGTGGTCTTGCAACTGGAGTGGTAATCCAATGGACCCGGGTTCAAATCCCGATATGTCAATGGGAAGATATTATTGGGATGGAATTTGTGATGTACCTAGTATTAGAGCATTACCACAAAGCCCACCGAAACGCCAAATAAATACCCTCATTGTTCCCTGATTAAATAGCACTGTATGAATATTCCCATATTCAAAATATGCTACAGGGGTGCAATGCCTAGTGAGTTAATCGTTCAATAGATGGCGTTCTGAGAGTGAGGGTCCAAGTCTAGGAGCTGAGACAGTGACGCACTGGAACAAGGCAGCTTCAGAGATGGGGCTACTTCGAGCTGTGAGTGAGCAACTAAGCCTAATGCATCCTGCGAAGGCAAGATGGCAGGGGCTGGTTGAAGCTAAAATGTGCTTCACATGTCTCACCCCCTAGACTGGAACGAGAACGGTTAAATGTACTGGCTCTCAGCCTATGACCGAGAGGGAGTAATTGGAATATAGAAGACAAAAAATCTAGCTTAAATTGTTTCCGTTACCGGTGCAAAACATCCCAGAATGGTTTTCGGAAAAATCTTAACGATCGAAAGTTGACGACAAAAGCTCTGGTATGATACCCTCTTGACACCCTTACAAACTGTGACACAAATTATTATTGTAACTCCATAGGGAATTATACTAGTGTATATAACGGACCTGGAATATTTTTCTGTCCCCTAATTAAGATAAATGTCAACAATACTGTACAGTATTATAATAAACTCCAAATCTAAACAATTGTACGTAGTTATTTAAGAAATCATTGTAATATTTATCCATAGGCTAGTGATTAATATCGATAATCTTACCATACATTGCAAGTTGAACCTAATATTATCATAACGGTATATACTGTGTTTATGTGTGTATATATATACATACATATATATATATATATATATATATATATATATATATATATATATATATATATATATATATATATATATATATATATATATATATATATATATATATATATATATATATATATCTATATATATTATGTATATATATATATATATATATATATATATACATATATATAGTCAGTCACAGTCAGTAGCCAGAACTGTCCTTTGCAGGCAAACGGCCCAGCTCCGAGGCTTGCTGATCTATCAGTGGGAGTTCATTTTGGAGGTGGTACTCCCAGGCCCAACCTCCAGTATTCACTTTAATTATTGTATATAAGTTTTCAAACTTTCCCAATAAGCTCAAATGTTGACAAATTCACTAATATCTACTAGTGTAATTTTGTCGGGAGGAAGTTAACACTTACCTACCTATTGTAGGGTTCGCCACTCTTCTAGTGGCACCAAGGAGCGCACCGCCCCTTGTTCTGGTTGGTGATTTAGTGCAGCAGACTGTTCGAAGGGGCAACAAGCTACTCTGCTAAGATGGGCTCATCTAGAACCCTTTAAAGTTCGACGTCGAAGGCTCCCTTTAAGGTGTCTAACGAGACGCCCCTCATGCCTCTTATTCGCCGAAGGAGTTTTGTTGAAGAGACGTTGTCTTCTAAATGATAACCAAGCCTCTCGCATCCAGCCCATAGCACCTCGATCTTTCGTCATGGGAATATCGCAATCCCAGCCTCTCCTATCACTCAACTTCATGACTTATCGATTTGTATAGATTTGGTCCTATACCCTCAGCGATTCTTCATGTGTATATCATTAAGTATCGCTTACGAATGGCAAGAGTTGCGGTAGCTATGTTAATTACAAAATATATGTAATATTGCATATCTTTACCAAGTTAACTCTTCAAGTAGCACTTACCATAAAATGTGATTCTCAGGTTTAGTTATGTAGTAGTGGCTTGGATTTAGTTGGAATAATTGAGTTTTACATATTTACAATATTTACAGTATATATGCATTTAGTTTATAACACCACCTCCTCGTGGTCCATCGTGCACACAATTATACCATTCATGTTTAACCCCTTGAGGATTATGATGCGGCTTGATAGTTTATTCTGGTTATTAGTAGATGACTGTATTCAGATTAGGAAGGGTATATCGAAATCGGAGGGTTTATCGAGTCTTTGCACTTAAATCCCACAGATCCTTCTTTAGCTCTATAAAATCATCTAATGATAGGTCAGCAAACGTGAGCCCTAACATCAGTAACTCAAAACGGGCTAGAGCAAATGGACTATTAGTTTCTACACCTATTTCCTGGCTGGCTCTTTCCAAATGGCAAGAATATTAGCTCGATGACTGTTATTAAATTTTGAGGTATGAGAGGTTAGGGACGGGACTTCTGGTAAACCAGAAATAATTTGTTATAAAGGCTAGAATGAATATGAAAATTGGAATAAGAAAATTAACATGAAATTGAATTATATTGGACAAATTATCAATTTGAAATACATAATAGGAACTTCAAGGCATGAACATAACTTGTATATTAAGGGGAGGTTTTTGGATATTTCGGACCCCCTTCTCCCTCATGGGCTGATTTCTTCCAAGTCACAGGTTGCTATCGCTCACCCAGAGAACAAAAATCTATATCTGAATGGGGTGAAGCGTTTTATTATCGCCCAATATATGGAGTGAAACGTATGAAAACCACAAAACTAATGAAGTTTCATAGGGGAGATAAAAACAAAACAATAAACGTGAGCCAAATAGTGTTTAGAGTTGGTTACTTTGATGGTATGGTATGGCGTAGGGATGTGGCGACCCCACAGCCCGTCACTTTGAGGCGCAGATAGCCAGTGGAGGTTGGGACCTGTAATCCCACCTCCAGAATTGTTAGGAGACTACAGACACAAACCGAACAGGGCAGTACTCCCGGGGAGTGCTAGGTGGCTGATAAGGACCGCTGGAACTCCTGTTTCACCACCTGGCTTCCCTAGCTGATCCTTTCAGTGTCTCATCAATATTGAGGGCAACCACAGCCTGCCCTCCAAAACACCTTTTCCTCCTATCAATACATTATACTACAAACACCTTACATACTACACTAACTTTTTCAAAAATAAAATAAAATAATAATAATGACTAAACCTCGACCCGCCTCGGAGTTCCCAGGGGGGTGGGGGGTGGGTGGGAGACCAGAAATGCCCCCTCAGTCTGTCCCCTGGAAACGACTCACCAAAATGCTCTGGACCACACCCTTCTACTCTTACTATTAATTGATGTAATATTCGTGGCCTTTCTTCTAACTTCCACTCTGTGGATCACCACCTCTCCTCTGCCAACCCTGATCTTCTCTTTCTCACCGAGACACAGTTGTATGTGACTACTGACAGCAAACCCTTCTCTGTATGCTCCTACTATCTCTATCCTCAGTTTCGAGCCAAAGGTGGATGTTGCGTCTATGTACGCAACAATCTCGCTTTCTCTCTTGTTCCCAACTTAGATTCTTTTGAATTCTCAACTCTGGCTAAAGCTTTCTTGTCACTCTCAAGCTAAATATTTCTGCGATGTCTATCTCTCCCCTAATTCTACTGACTATCCAAAATTCTTTGACTATCTAACTTCTAAAGTGGAACATATTCTATCCATCTCTCCTTTCGCAGAAATTTCCATCTTAGGAGATTTCAATGTTCACCACCACCAATGGCTCTCCTCTGTTTCCACTGAACAACCTGGTGAACAAGCCTACATCTTTTCTATCTTAAATGACCTAGAGCAACTAGTCCAGCAACCCACCCATATCCCGGATCGCTTCGGAGAACGGCCCAACATTCTTGACTTATTTCTAACCTCTAACCCTTCTGCTTATACTGTAAATCTTGTCTCTCCTTTGGGCTCCTCCGACCATAAACTATTACTGTATCTGTCATCTGTCCTATCTCTCCAGTACAGCCACCCGATCCTCCCAACCGGCGGCACTTGTGGTACTTTGGCGTTGCC
Source organism: Paralithodes platypus (assembly GCA_032716605.1). Classification (NCBI taxonomy): domain Eukaryota; kingdom Metazoa; phylum Arthropoda; class Malacostraca; order Decapoda; family Lithodidae; genus Paralithodes; species Paralithodes platypus. Next base: position 31,377,172 of record CM064513.1, read on the forward strand.
GACTGGGAGGCTCTTTGGCAGTACTTCTTTGATTTCCCATGGAATGACTTTTGCTTCCATGGCCGGGGACCCTCGGAGAGTGCTGAACACATTACAGAGGTAATCCTCTCGGGCATGGAAGCATACATTCCATTTTCTTTCTCTCAGTCTAATGCAAACAAATCTTGGTTTACTCACGCTTGTTCTATTGCTGTCCGCAACAAGGAGGAAGCATTCAAACGGTACCGACGTCTTAATTAAGACTCAAGAATCTCATTCTTCCTATGTTTCTGCCTGGAATTAAGCCAAATCTGTTCTTCGGCTTGCCAAACACTCTTTCATCAATAATAAATGCACTGAACTATCCAACTCTAGCTCTTCCCAAGCTTCCTGGCATCTCGCCAAAAACCTCTCCAACAATTTCTCTTCCTCGTCTATCCCTCCCCTTTTCCATTCTGATGGCACAACCATCACTTCTTACTCTCACAAAGCTGAACTCTTCGCTCAAACCTTTGCTAGAAACTCCACCTTGGATGATTCCGGTGCTATTCCACCTCCCTCTTATGCCTAATATCCTAATCTCTTCTAAAGATGTATTTTCTACCCTCTTTGGGCTTAATACTAAGAAGGTGTACGGTCCAGACGGTGTTCCTCCTGTTGTACTAAAAAACTGTGCTTCTGTGCTGAGTCACTTCCTAGGCAAACTCTTTCGTCTCTGTCTTTCCTCTAACGTCTTCCCTTCTTGCTGGAAGTTTGGTCTCATTCAACCTGTCACAAAGAAGCGGCTCGCTGGTGTATAGCGGCTCGCTGGTGTAGTGACTAGTGTCTTGGACTTCCACCCAGAAGGCCCAGGATCGCACCCACGCTCGGCGCATTAAAGGTTTTTCACAAGCACCGAGTCGTTACCGTCCCTCATGAGCAAGGGGATGGGGTAGTAGTACAGAACCCCAATGGAAATACGCCTAATCTGCCTTATTGGGATATCCTTAGCTGGCTTAGCATGCGCTAGCTTTAAGAACTATTATTATTATTATTATTATTATTACCGCTCTCAACCCTCCAACTATCGTCCAATTGCTCTCATCTCTTGTATCTCTAAAGTTTTTGAAACTAATCTTGCTTCCAAATTTCTTAAGCATTTCTCTTCTCATAATCTACTCTCAGATCGCCAGTATGGCTTCCTTAAGGGTAGCTATACTGGTGATCTTCTTGCATATCTTACTAGCTCTTGGTCATCCTCCTTTCGGGACTTCGGTGAGACCTTTTCTATTGTACTAGACATATCGAAGGCCTTCGATAGAGTCTGGCACAAATGTTTAATGTCTAAACTACCCTCCTTCGGTTTCTATCCATCCATCTGTGCCGTTGTCTCTATTTTCCTTTCCGGCCGTTCCATAGCTGCGGTTGTGGACGGCCATCACTCACTTCCTCATCCTATCAACTCAGGTGTTCCTCAGGACTCTGTCCTATCTCCCATTCTCTTTCTAATTTTCATAAATGACCTTCTCAACTGTACCTCCAGTCCCATCTATGCAGACGACTCTACCTTACACTATTCAATTAGTTTTCCAAAACGCCCCAGCCAGCAATCCTTCAAAAACAAACGTAATGAAGCCATGCAACACTTATCTTCTGATCTAACTACTATTTCCAATTGGGGCAGAGAAAACCTTGTTGCCTTTAATGCTTCCAAAACCCAATTTCTTCATCTTACTACTCGTCCGGAACTCAGTCCCAGAGGACTTCAACAATACAAAAATCAATCCTTCCTCTTCTCTCAATATTCTCGGTGTCTCTTTTTCTTCTGCTCTCACTTGGAAGGACCATATTACCAGTCTTGCTAAGGCAGCCTAACAGAAGCTGAGTGTGCTCAACCGTCTCAAGGGGTTCTTTACCCCTGCACAGCTTCTTGCTCTGTACAGGGGCACAGTGCATCCTTTTATTGAGTATTGTTCACACGTGTGGGGAAGATTCTCTCACACCGCACTCCTAGGCAAAGTAAAAAGGAAAGCCTTTCGTATCATTAACTCCCATCCGCTCACCAACTCTCTGCAATCTCTCTCTTTGCCGCAATGTTGCATCTCTCTCGATATTCTATCGCTACTACAATAATCAATGTTCCTCAGAGCTTTTCCAGTGTATACCACCTCCTCTACCTAGGGTACATAATATCCATCTTGCAACACAATCCCACCCCTACTCTGTGCAACTCTCCAACCCAAGAGTGAAACGTTATTCTCAGTCTTTCTTCTATTCAACTGCTGAGCTCTGGAACTCTCTCCCAGAATCAGTGTTTCCCTCTTCCTGTGACTTAAATTGCTTCAAACTTCATGTGTCCAGGCATTTTGGCTCGAACGTCCCTTGATTTTGGCCCTGTCACTCTTTCAACTCGGGGGGGAGGTACTCGATACAGGCAGTTCGGCCTTTTGTCTCCCTCACTCACATAGACAAAAAAAAAAAAAAACATTACTGCCTTACTTGGTCTTCTGTGTATGTGTCGCCGTTGTAGGTGCAAGGGTCGAGTGGTACGGTAGTGGTTGTTGTGGTGGTGGTAGTGGTTGTTGTGGTGGTGGTAGTTGTTGTGGTGGTGGTTGTGGTTGTTGTTGTGGTGGTGGTAGTAGTGGTTGTTGTGGTGGTGGTAGTGGTTGTGGTGGTGGTGGTGGTTGTTGTTGTGGTGGTTGTTGTGGTGGTAGTAGTGGTTGTTGTTGTGGTGGTAGTGGTTGTGGTGGTGGTGGTTGTTGTGGTAGTAGTAGTGGTTGTGGTTGTAGTAGTGGTGGTGGTTGTGGTAATAGTGGTAGAGGTAGTAGTGGTGGGGGTAGTAGTGGAGGTAGTGGTAGTAGTAGTAGTGGTGTAGTGGTAGTACTGGTGTTGTAGTCTCTTCTGTTAAGTAAAGGACCATTAAAGAAACAAATAAGATAAATAGCCAAGCATACAGACAAATCGTCACTAACAATATAATCTATATTTTTGCCATTCTGTACTGTATATTATATCTTCTTTCAAAATACGTTTCATTATAACCCATTCAGTGCCGGTGACGTCTTTTTCATTATATTCTGGCAACTATTTGACGATTTTGTTCGGCTTCGGAAGGACGTCTACACATTAAATGGCTGCAGACTATCTCAATCAGTCCTGTTAGCTATCATATATCCTTCATGAGTTTCATAAAATCGTCTAAATGTAGCTGAAATATAATACATAAACGTGACCATTACTGAGGGTTTAATACTCTCTTTCCAAACTTACCAACACAAGTACATGTGCCCTTTTTCCCGACAGCCCACGTTCCATCCGCCTGGCACACTACGTAGATACAGTCGTTAAGCGACTTCAGTCGTCGGACATTTTTCCAAATATCTTCCCCGTTGAGGACACAGTCTTTGGTGGCCCGAGACTCGAGGTCCATCACGGGGGCCAGGTCACCGCTGCGTTCTGTCTCTGTGCAGGTACAACCGTCGACCTGCACAAACTGAACCTCCAACTGTCCGCCGGTATTCACACATTTAAGGTCGGCACACTGGTCAGTACGTGGCTCAATGATCTGGAAATATGAATTAATATATTACTATACTTTAGTCCAGTCTATATTACATAATTATGCAGTATCCTCTCTATTAGTAGGTTTCTCCATATCCTCTCAAAGTTCCACTTTTCCCTGATTCAAATTTTGGTAGTATTGCATAATGGTGTGAGCCTGTGAGAATACTTCTTAGATGCTTTAAGTGTACAATTGTATATCATATCTTTGTGTCTATCATTGCAAAGTCAATCTATTATATGTATATTATCTCTTTCTCTCTCTCTCTCTCTCTCTCTCTCTCTCTCTCTCTCTCTTCATGTACGTACCTCTACTTGCTACCTATCCACTATGCTCTCTATTAAACATGCCATTAAAACAAGCCAACAAAATTATAACTTGACAATTTTTACTTTGATATAGTAAATTACTGTTTTCCAACATAATTTGTTATCTTACAGTCCTCTCTCAATTTTTGAAATGCATAATGGACACCTTAAAATTTACCTATCAATTTCAATGTTGCATACACACCACACAGTTTATGAACGTATACAATCACAATTTTTCACACACCTTTCAGTTCTTCCGATATTCCTTCCTTATCTTTGCTTTGTTCAAGAAAAAAGAAAACTAGAAATATTATTATATGAGATGCAAGAAGGATACAATTTCTCGCTAAAAGGGGTTAATTGATGGGTATAGTATTGACAGCAGAATAGGTTAATACGGCCACACTCCTAAATGGCCACAACACAACCAGCTACAATCCAAAGCAGCCTAGGTTGCGAGATTGGATTGGGTTAAACATAAAAACAAATAAATAATGGCCTGTATCACAGTAATGCATTTCCCTTCAACCTTTATCATAAATACTAGTCTGGCGTCCTTATAAGCTTTTCAAACAATTAGGTAATTTAAGTTTTAGGGGAGGTGTGGTGGAGTGGTCTTGCAACTGGAGTGGTAATCCAATGGACCCGGGTTCAAATCCCGATATGTCAATGGGAAGATATTATTGGGATGGAATTTGTGATGTACCTAGTATCAGAGCATTACCACAAAGCCACCGAAACGCCAAATAAATACCCTCATTGTTCCCTGATTAAATAGCACTGTATGAATATTCCCATATTCAAAATATGCTACAGGGGTGCAATGCCTAGTGAGTTAATCGTTCAATAGATGGCGTTCTGAGAGTGAGGGTCCAAGTCTAGGAGGTGAGACAGTGACGCACTGGAACAAGGCAGCTTCAGAGATGGGGCTACTTCGAGCTGTGAGTGAGCAACTAAGCCTAATGCATCCTGCGAAGGCAAGATGGCAGGGGCTGGTTGAAGCTAAAATGTGCTTCACATGTCTCACCCCCTAGACTGGAACGAGAACGGTTAAATGTACTGGCTCTCAGCCTATGACCGAGAGGGAGTAATTGGAATATAGAAGACAAAAAATCTAGCTTAAATTGTTTCCGTTACCGGTGCAAAACATCCCAGAATGGTTTTCGGAAAAATCTTAACGATCGAAAGTTGACGACAAAAGCTCTGGTATGATACCCTCTTGACACCCTTACAAACTGTGACACAAATTATTATTGTAACTCCATAGGGAATTATACTAGTGTATATAACGGACCTGGAATATTTTTCTGTCCCCTAATTAAGATAAATGTCAACAATACTGTACAGTATTATAATAAACTCCAAATCTAAACAATTGTACGTAGTTATTTAAGAAATCATTGTAATATTTATCCATAGGCTAGTGATTAATATCGAGAATCTTACCATACATTGCAAGTTGAACCTAATATTATCATAACGGTATATACTGTGTTTATGTGTGTATATATATAGTAACATCTATATATATATATATATATATATATATATATATATATATATATATATATATATATATATATATATATATATATATATATATATATATATATATCTATATATATATATATATATAATTATATAGTCAGTCACAGTCAGTAGCCAGAACTGTGTCCTTATCAGGCAAACGGCCCAGCTCCAAGGCTTGCTGACCTATCAGTGGGAGTTCATTTTGGAGGTGGTACTCCCAGGCCCAACCTCCAGTATTCACTTTAATTATTGTATATAAGTTTTCAAACTTTCCCAATAAGCTCAAATGTTGACAAATTCACTAATATCTACTAGTGTAATTTTGTCGGGAGGAAGTTAACACTTACCTACCTATTGTAGGGTTTGCCACTCTTCTAGTCGCACCAAGGAGCGCACCGCCCCTTGTTCTGGTTGGATATTTAGTGCAGCAGACTGTTCGAAGGGGCAGCAAGCTACTCTGCTAAGATGGGCTCATCTAGAACCCTTTAAAGTTCGACGTCGAAGGCTCCCTTTAAGGTGTCTAACGAGACGCCCCTCATGCCTCTTATTCGCCGAAGGAGTTTTGTTGAAGAGACGTTGTCTTCTAAATGATAACCAAGCCTCTCGCATCAAGCCCATAGCACCTCGATCTTTCGTCATGGGAATATCGCAATCCCAGCCTCTCCTATCACTCAACTTCATGACTTATCGATTTGTATAGATTTGGTCCTATACCCTCAGCGATTCTTCATGTGTATATCATTAAGTATCGCTTACGAATGGCAAGAGTTGCGGTAGCTATGTTAATTACAAAATATATGTAATATTGCATATCTTTACCAAGTTAACTCTTCAAGTAGCACTTACCATAAAATGTGATTCTCAGGTTTAGTTATGTAGTAGTGGCTTGGATTTAGTTGGAATAATTGAGGATAGAATTTTTTTTATTTACATTATTTACAATATTTACAGTCTATATGCATTTAGTTTATAACACCACCTCCTCGTGGTCCATCGTGCACACAATTATACCATTCATGTTTAACCCCTTGAGGATTATGATGCGGCTTGATAGTTTATTCTGGTTATTAGTAGATGACTGTATTCAGATTAGGAAGGGTATATCGAAATCGGAGGGTTTATTGAGTCTTTGCACTTAAATCCCACAGATCCTTCTTTAGCTCTATAAAATCATCTAATGATAGGTCAGCAAACGTGAGCCCTAACATCAGTAACTCAAAACGGGCTAGACCAAATGGACTATTAGTTTCTACACCTATTTCCTGGCTGGCTCTTTCCAAATGGCAAGAATATTAAGAACATAAGAACATAAGAAAATGGGAGTCTGCAGAAAGCCGATTGGCCTAAGCAAGGCAGATCCCTGTCCCACACAACCCCAATTACAAAGCCCAATTATAGGCTCAACACTCTAATACCCTGAGGATCATCTTACCAAAACGGTTAGAGATTAACGCAGGATTACGGGGGTCTGCAGAGTGCTGATTGGCCCAACCCTGCTGATCCCCCTTCACACCCAACCCTTCTCGTCCATATGCTTATCCAATTTTATCTTAAAGCTCCCTATCGTTTTTAATCCCACTATAGCACTTGGTAGTCCATTCCACCCATCTACAACTCTGTTACCAAACCAATATTTGCCTATATCTTTTCTGAAACTAAATTTATCTAATTTGAAACCATTGGTACGAGTTCTTTCGCTATCACTGAGCTTTAGTACATTTGTCATGTCCCCTTTGTTAATCCCACTAACCCACTTGAACACCTCTATCATATCCCCTCTAACTCTGCGTCTCTCTAACGAATGTAAGCCTAATTTCTTCAACCTTTCTTTATACGGAAGATTTCTAATATTATGGATCATTTTTGTCATTCTACGTTGTACTCTCTCCAATGAATCTATGTCCATTCTGTAATAAGGACACCAAAATTGAACAGCATAATCCATATGGGGTCTCACTAATGACAAGTAAAGTTTTAAGATAACATCAGCAGTTCTGTTACTCACACTCCTTGAGATGAACCCGAGAATCCTGTTTGCCTTGTTTCGAACGCTTATACACTGTTGTCTAGGCTTCAAATCATTGCTAACAAACACACCTAGATCTTTCTCACAATTCGAGTTTTCTAATTCCACATTAGCTAGTTTATATTTAACATTTGTATGCATCTTCCCTATCTTTAATACCTTGCATTTGTCAATGTTAAACTTCATCTGCCAATTTACTGACCATTCGTGTAAGGTATCTATCTAGATCCCTTTGGAGGCACTCTATATCTCTATCTGAATCAATTGTTCTCCCCATTTTGGTATCGTCTGCAAATTTACTTATCCTACTAGTTATACCTAAATCAAGGTCATTTATGTATATAACAAACAACAGAGGACCTAATACAGATCCCTGGGGGACATCACTTTTGACTGCTCCCCATTCTGACTTCGTACCATTTATGCTGACTCTCTGCTTCCTACCAATTAGCCATGACCTAATCCATCCCAACAACGCCCCACCTATTCCATGCGCCTCAACCTTTCTCATCAATCTCTCATGGGGGACTCTGTCGAAAGCTTTACTGAAATCTAAATATATTATATCATATGACTTGTCATTATCTACTGCTTCATATACCTCTGAGAAAAAACTAAGCAAATTAGTAAGGCAAGAACGTCCCTGAGTGAATCCATGCTGAAAAGAATTTATTAAATTAAATGTATCTAAGTGGTTTCTAATTTTACTAGCAATAATTGACTCTAGTAGCTTTCCTATGATTGATGTAAGACTAATGGGACGGTAATTGGATGCTATTGATTTGTCACCTTTTTTGAAGATCGGAACTACGTTTGCAAGCTTCCAAGCTTCTGGAACTATACCTGTCTCCAATGACTTGTTAAATAAAAATGTTAATGGGTAACTTAACTCATCCCTACATTCTTTTAATACTCTAGCATATACCTCATCAGGACCAGGCGATTTATGAGGTTTCAGTCTGTCAATTTCCTTAAGCACCAATCATTTCTACTTATAGTAACCGTACTTAACCTATTTTCTATACTATCGCTATATACCTTACGGACTTCTGGAAACTGTGCCAAATTTTCATTAGTGAAAACGGAAAGAAATTGACTATTTAATGTACTGCACATTTCTAAATCATTTTCTGTCATTTCTCCTATCGAAGTTTTAAGGGGACCAATTACATCTCTAACCTTGGATTTATATAGTTGGTAAAAAGCTTTAGGATTATTTTTTGAGTCATTGGCAACCTTAATTTCATAATTTCTTTTTTCTTTCCTAATATCCTTTTTTACCTGTCTTGATAGATTCTGATAGTAAGCAAGTAGGTGAATTTCGCCTTTTCTAATTTTTCTATATATTCCTCTCTTTTGTCCTAGAAGATCTAATAGTCTATTATTCATCCATTTGGGTTGGTTCTGTGTTGATCTAAATTTTCTTTTGGGGATGTATTCATTTTGTGCATTGAATACTGACTTGATAAAATTTTCTTTTGGGGATGTATTCATTTTGTGCATTGAATACTGACTTGATAAAATTATCGTATGTATCTACCAAGGTTGACGTCTCTTCCTGACTTAAGATGACAGGTGCCTGAGAAGGGGTACACTCATTTGGACACCTGGATCGACTTAATTGTTTGACCATAGGGTCCGCTAATAGGGCTCTTCTTAACCCCCCATAATTGGCTTTTCTAAAGTCAGGTATTAATGTTGTATTCTCTCTGGTATTACCTTTCCATTGTATATTAAAATACACAGAATTGTGGTCACTATTTCCTAGGTGGTCCCCTATCTCTACATTATTTACCATATGTTCATTGTTACTGAAAACTAAATCGAGAATATTATTACCTCTAGTCGGCGTATCTATGAATTGAAATACAAAAATATCTTGTACTACCTCTATAAACTCCTCAGAATCAGAATCTCCTATTTGATGCTGCCAATCTATATTCGGAAAATTAAAATCCCCCATAATGCACACATTGCTAAACCTTGATGCCATTTTAATTTCCTCCCATAATGACGTTCCGTCATTTCTACTCATATTTGGCGGTCTATACATAACTCCAATAACTATGGTCTCGCTACCTTCGTTAACCTCTACCCAAACACTTTCATTATCGTTATTTAGTCTAATACCTGATTTAATACAGCTTTTTAATGTACTCCTGACAAACACTGCTATACCGCCACCCCTCTTACTTGTTCGGTCATATTTAAACAAACTATATCCTGGTATATCAAATTCTGCTAAAAAATGCCTGGTTTCTGTATTAATCCACGTTTCAGTTAGCGCTATTATGTCTATATTTTCTTTGCTAACAAGGGCTCTAAGTTCGTTCATTTTGTTACATAGACTCCTACAGTTTGTGTAATATACTCTCAATTTACTTCTTTTCTTTATACCTAATTTACCTTTGTTTTTAGCGACATTTCCATCTTCCGTTGCACCATCACTACTATCATTTGCATTATAGTCATCATTTTAGCATGAGACTGAATATCCTTATCGCTTTCGCCTGACGCTAAAATTGTTCCATTTAACCTCTCATTTACACTCTCAATATTTCTGTTCAAAACCCCACAACCACCCTATCTAAAGAACTAGCTAATGTAGAAACCCCTAACCGTGAAAGATGAACCCCATCCCTTGCGTACATCCCATCTCTCCCATAGAAACTATCCCAGTTATCAATGAATGGTATTGCTTTTTCTTTGCAATATTTCTCCAAACGGCAATTGACACCAATCGCCCTGGATGTCCATTCCTTGGGAACTCCTCTTCTGGGTAGGATACAATGTACTACAGGGATCCCTCCCTTCATCCTAACTTTATCTAACACATCCCGATACTGCTGCAGCAGTTCCTCACTTCTACCCTAACCAACATCGTTACCCCCGGCACTGAGACAGATAATGGGGTTATCTCCACTATCTTCCAAGATGTGGTCCATCTTCTCTAAAACCCTCCCAACTCCATGGCCAGGCAGACACACAACCTTCCTAAGTTTAGTGCGGGTAGCCCTAACTAAATGTCTTACCATGGAGTCGCCCACAATCGACACAGACTTACCTTCTCGGGACACAGACTTACCTTTCCCTCGGGAGGATCCAGCAGCTGCAGTTGGAGAACCCCCGGTGGTGGCAGAAGCTCCCTTGGTGGTGGTGGTGGTGGGGATAGTGGTGGTGGTAGGTAGCACAGCGTCAGAGGTTGGAGCTGAGTCGGCGGCAGGCACTTCGGTTATCCCTCCCTTATCCTGACTATCTTTTCCCTCACATTCGTCTCGCAAAGGAGAGAATGTATTTGTCACACTCATACCTATTCTACTATCCTGCTTCTTGAGTGTGACTTTCCCACCCGTATTTTTAATAACCTGCCATGAATACAATTGTTCATCAACTTCCTCCCTTTTCCCCTTACTTGACTTTATTTCCTCTTGGCTAAGCTTGAAAGCTAGATTTTCGTCTTTAATCAAATCCACTTCCCTCTGAAGTTTAACATTAACCTCCCTTAGAGCCAAGACCTCTTCCTTCACCACAACCATCTCCTCTCTTACCTGGAGAATAAGATGATGCAGATTAGTTAGAGACTCGCACTCCATACCTGCCATGATCCCAATAAGCTTAGCGAGGAGCAAGAAACTAAGTACAGAAAAACAAAAACAAGTAAACTAACAGCTAAAAACTGAGCTATAACACTTTTATATAACACGAGTGCACTGCCCCCAAACACAGGTAGGTGTAATGGTCACTAAAGGTCACTGATAAGTGGTCCGGGCAGGAGCTCAGATTAACACAACCTTCTCCTGTCACTGACTGAACTAGACTGATGACTGTTATTAAATTTTGAGGTATGAGAGGTTAGGGACGGGACTTCTGGTAAACCAGAAATAATTTGTTATAAAGGCTAGAATGAATATGAAAATTGGAATAAGAAAATTAACATGAAATTGAATTATATTGGACAAATTATCAATTTGAAATACATAATAGGAACTTCAAGGCATGAACATAACTTGTATATTAAGGGGAGGTTTTTGGATATTTCGGACCCCCTTCTCCCTCATGGGCTGATTTCTTCCAAGTCACAGGTTGCTATCGCTCACCCAGAGAACAAAAATCTATATCTGAATGGGGTGAAGCGTTTTATTATCGCCCAATATATGGAGTGAAACGTATGTAAACCACAAAACTAATGAAGTTTCATAGGGGAGATAAAAACAAAACAATAAACGTGAGCCAAATAGTGTTTAGAGTTGGTTACTTTGATGGTATGGTATGGCGTAGGGATGTGGCGACCCCACCGCCCGTCACTTTGAGGCGCAGATAGCCAGTGGAGGTTGGGACCTGTAATCCCACCTCCAGAATTGTTAGGAGACTACAGACACAAGCCGAACAGGGCAGTACTCCCGGGGAGTGCTAGGTGGCTGATAAGGACCGCTGGAACTCCTGTTTCACCACCTGGCTGCCCTAGCTGATTCTTTCAGTGTCTCATCAATATTGAGGGCAACCACAGCCTGCCCTCCAAAACACCTTTTCCTCCTATCAATACATTATACTACAAACACCTTACATACTACACTAACTTTTTCAAAAATAAAATAAAATAATAATAATGACTAAACCTCGACCCGCCTCGGAGTTCCCAAGGGGGTGGGGGGTAGGTGGGAGACCAGAAATGCCCCCTCAGTCTGTCCCCTGGAAACGACTCACCAAAATGCTCTGGACCACACCCTTCTACTCTTACTATTAATTGATGTAATATTCGTGGCCTTTCTTCTAACTTCCACTCTGTGGATCACCACCTCTCCTCTGCCAACCCTGATCTTCTCTTTCTCACCGAGACACAGTTGTCTGTGACTACTGACAGCAAACCCTTCTCTGTATGCTCCTACTATCTCTATCCTCAGTTTCGAGCCAAAGGTGGATGTTGCGTCTATGTACGCAACAATCTCGCTTTCTCTCTTGTTCCCAACTTAGATTCTTTTGAATTCTCAACTCTGGCTAAAGCTTTCTTGTCACTCTCAAGCTAAATATTTCTGCGCTATCTATCTCTCCCCTAATTCTACTGACTATCCAAAATTCTTTGACTATCTAACTTCTAAAGTGGAACACATTCTATCCATCTCTCCTTTCGCAGAAATCTCCATCTTAGGAGATTTCAATGTTCACCACCACCAATGGCTCTCCTCTGTTTCCACTGAACAACCTGGTGAACAAGCCTACATCTTTTCTATCTTAAACGACCTAGAGCAACTAGTCCAGCAACCCACCCATATCCCGGATCGCTTCGGAGAACGGCCCAACATTCTTGACTTATTTCTAACCTCTAACCCTTATGCTTATACTGTAAATCTTGTCTCTCCTTTGGGCTCCTCCGACCATAAACTATTACTGTATCTGTCATCTGTCCTATCTCTCCAGTACAGCCACCCGATCCTCCCAACCGGCGGCACTTGTGGTACTTTGGCGTTGCCGACTGGGAGGCTCTTTGGCAGTACTTCTTTGATTTCCGATGGAATGACTTTTGCTTCCATGGCCGGGGACCCTCGGAGAGTGCTGAACACATTACAGAGGTAATCCTCTCGGGCATGGAAGCATACATTCCATTTTCTTTCTCTCAGTCTAATGCAAACAAATCTTGGTTTACTCACGCTTGTTCTATTGCTGTCCGCAACAAGGAGGAAGCATTCAAACGGTACCGACGTCTTAATTAAGACTCAAGAATCTCATTCTTCCTATGTTTCTGCCTGGAATTAAGCCAAATCTGTTCTTCGGCTTGCCAAACACTCTTTCATCAATAATAAATGCACTGAACTATCCAACTCTAGCTCTTCCCAAGCTTCCTGGCATCTCGCCAAAAACCTCTCCAACAATTTCTCTTCCTCGTCTATCCCTCCCCTTTCCCATTCTGATGGCACAACCATCACTTCTTACTCTCACAAAGCTGAACTCTTCGCTCAAACTTTTGCTAGAAACTCCACCTTGGATGATTCCGGTGCTATTCCACCCCCCTCATATGCCTAATATCCTAATCTCTTCTAAAGATGTATTTTCTACCCTCTTTGGGCTTAATACTAAGAAGGTGTACGGTCCAGACGGTGTTCCTCCTGTTGTACTAAAAAACTGTGCTTCTGTGCCGAGTCACTGCCTAGGCAAACTCTTTCGTCTCTGTCTTTCCTCTAACGTCTTCCCTTCTTGCTGGAAGTTTGGTCTCATTCAACCTGTCACAAAGAAGCGGCTCGCTGGTGTATAGCGGCTCGCTGGTGTAGTGACTAGTGTCTTGGACTTCCACCCAGAAGGCCCAGGATCGCACCCACGCTCGGCGCATTAAAGTTTTCCACAAGCACCGAGTGGTTACCGTCGCTCATGAGCAAGGGGATGGGCTAGTAGTACAGAAACCCCAATGGAAATACGCCTAATCTGCCTTATTGGGCTATCCTTAGCTGGCTTAGCATGCGCTAGCTTTAAGAACTATTATTATTATTATTATTATTACCGCTCTCAACCCTCCAACTATCGTCCAATTGCTCTCATCTCTTGTATCTCTAAAGTTTTTGAAACTATTTTTGCTTCCAAATTTCTTAAGCATTTCTCTTCTCATAATCTACTCTCAGATCGCCAGTATGGCTTCCTTAAGGGTAGCTATGCTGGTGATCTTCTTGCATATCTTACTAGCTCTTGGTCATCCTCCTTTCGGGACTTCGGTGAGACCTTTTCTATTGTACTAGACATATCGAAGGCCTTCGATAGAGTCTGGCACAAATGTTTAATGTCTAAACTACCCTCCTTCGGTTTCTATCCATCCATCTGTGCCGTTGTCTCTATTTTCCTTTCCGGCCGTTCCATAGCTGCGGTTGTGGACGGCCATCGCTCACTTCCTCATCCTATCAACTCAGGTGTTCCTCAGGGCTCTGTCCTATCTCCCATTCTCTTTCTAATTTTCATAAATGACCTTCTCAACTGTACCTCCAGTCCCATCTATGCAGACGACTCTACCTTACACTATTCAATTAGTTTTCCAAAACGCCCCAGCCAGCAATCCTTCAAAAACAAACGTAATGAAGCCATGCAACACTTATCTTCTGATCTAACTACTATTTCCAATTGGGGCAGAGAAAACCTTGTTGTCTTTAATGCTTCCAAAACCCAATTTCTTCATCTTACTACTCATCCGGAACTCAGTCCCAGAGGACTTCAACAATACAAAAATCAATCCTTCCTCTTCTCCCAATATTCTCGGTGTCTCTTTTTCTTCTGCTCTCACTTGGAAGGACCATATTACCAGTCTTGCTAAGGCAGCCTAACAGAAGCTGGGTGTGCTCAACCATCTCAAGGGGTTCTTTACCCCTGCACAGCTTCTTGCTCTGTACAGGGGCACAGTGCATCCTTTTATTGAGTATTGTTCACACGTGTGGGGAAGATTCTCTCACACCGCACTCCTAGGCAAAGTAAAAAGGAAAGCCTTTCGTATCATTAACTCCCATCCGCTCACCAACTCTCTGCAATCTCTCTCTTCGCCTCAATGTTGCATCTCTCTCGATATGCTATCGCTACTACAATAATTAATGTTCCTCAGAGCTTTTCCAGTGTATACCACCTCCTCTACCTAGGGTCAATAATATCCATCTTGCAACACAATCCCACCCCTACTCTGTGCAACTCTCCAACCCAAGAGTGAAACGTTATTCTCAGTCTTTCTTCTATTCAACTGCTGAGCTCTGGAACTCTCTCCCAGAATCAGTGTTTCCCTCTTCCTGTGACTTAAATTGCTTCAAACTTCATGTGTCCAGGCATTTTGGCTCGAACGTCCCTTGATTTTGGCCCTGTCACTCTTTCAAATCGGGGGGAGGTACTCGATACAGGCAGTTCGGCCTTTTGTCTCCCTCACTCACATAGACAAAAAAAAAAAAAAAACATTACTGCCTTACTTGGTCTTCTGTGTATGTGTCGCCGTTGTAGGTGCAAGGGTCGAGTGGTACGGTAGTGGTTGTTGTGGTGGTGGTAGTGGTTGTTGTGGTGGTGGTAGTTGTTGTGGTGGTGGTTGTGGTTGTTGTTGTGGTGGTGGTAGTAGTGGTTGTTGTGGTGGTGGTAGTGGTTGTGGTGGTGGTGGTGGTTGTTGTTGTGGTGGTTGTTGTGGTGGTAGTAGTGGTTGTTGTTGTGGTGGTAGTGGTTGTGGTGGTGGTGGTTGTTGTGGTAGTAGTAGTGGTTGTGGTTGTAGTAGTGGTGGTGGTTGTGGTAGTAGTGGTAGAGGTAGTAGTGGTGGTGGTAGTAGTGGTGGTGGTTGTGGTAGTAGTGGTAGAAGTAGTAGTGGTGGTGGTAGTAGGTGTGGTGGTAGTGGTAGTACTGGTGGTGGTTGTGGTAGTTGTAGTCTCTTCTGTTAAGTAAAGGACCATTAAAGAAACAAATAAAATAAATAGCCAAGCATACAGACAAATCGTCACTAACAATATAATCTATATTTTTGCCATTCTGTACTGTATATTATATCTTCTTTCAAAATACGTTTCATTATAACCCATTCAGTGCCGGTGACGTCTTTTTCATTATATTCTGGCAACTATTTGACGATTTTGTTCGGCTTCGGAAGGACGTCTACACATTAAATGGCTGCAGACTATCTCAATCAGTCCTGTTAGCTATCATATATCCTTCATGAGTTTCATAAAATCGTCTAAATGTAGCTGAAATATAATACATAAACGTGACCATTACTGAGGGTTTAATACTCTCTTTCCAAACTTACCAACACAAGTACATGTGCCCTTTTTCCCGACAGCCCACGTTCCATCCGCCTGGCACACTACGTAGATACAGTCGTTAAGCGACTTCAGTCGTCGGACATTTTTCCAAATATCTTCCCCGTTGAGGACACAGTCTTTGGTGGCCCGAGACTCGAGGTCCATCACGGGGGCCAGGTCACCGCTGCGTTCTGTCTCTGTGCAGGTACAACCGTCGACCTGCACAAACTGAACCTCCAACTGTCCGCCGGTATTCACACATTTAAGGTCGGCACACTGGTCAGTACGTGGCTCAATGATCTGGAAATATGAATTAATATATTACTACTTTAGTCCAGTCTATATTACATAATTATGCAGTATCCTCTCTATTAGTAGGTTTCTCCATATCCTCTCAAAGTTCCACTTTTCCCTGATTCAAATTTTGTTAGTATTGCATAATGGTGTGAGCCGGTGAGAATACTTCTTAGATGCTTTAAGTGTACAATTGTATATCATATCTTTGTGTCTATCATTGCAAAGTCAATCTATTATATGTATATTATCTCTTTCTCTCTCTCTCTCTCTCTCTCTCTCTCTCTCTCTCTCTCTCTCTCTCTCTCTCTCTCTCTCTCTCTCTCTCTCTCTCTCTCTCTCTTCATGTACGTACCTCTACTTGCTACCTATCCACTATGCTATCTATTAAACATGCCATTAAAACAAGCCAACAAAATTATAACTTGACAATTTTTACTTTGATATAGTAAATTACTGTTTTCCAACATAATTTGTTATCTTACAGTCCTCTCTCAATTTTTGAAATGCATAATGGACACCTGAAAATTTACCTATCAATTTCAATGTTGCATACACACCACACACTTTATGAACGTATACAATCACAATTTTTCACACACCTTTCAGTTCTTCCAATATTCCTTCCTTATCTTTGCTTTGTTCAAGAAAAAATAAAACTAGAAATATTATTATATGAGATGCAAGAAGGATACAATTTCTCGCTAAAAGGGGTTAATTGATGGGTATAGTATTGACAGCAGAATAGGTTAATACGGCCACACTCCTAAATGGCCACAACACAACCAGCTACAATCCAAAGCAGCCTAGGTTGCGAGATTGGATTGGGTTAAACATATAAACAAATAAATAATGGCCTGTATCACAGTAATGCATTTCCCTTCAACCTTTATCATAAATACTAGTCTGGCGTCCTTATAAGCTTTTCAAACAATTAGGTAATTTAAGTTTTAGGGGAGGTGTGGTGGAGTGGTCTTGCAACTGGAGTGGTAATCCAATGGACCCGGGTTCAAATCCCGATATGTCAATGGGAAGATATTATTGGGATGGAATTTGTGATGTACCTAGTATCAGAGCATTACCACAAAGCCCACCGAAACGTCAAATAAATACCCTCATTGTTCCCTGATTAAATAGCACTGTATGAATATTCCCATATTCAAAATATGCTACAGGGGTGCAATGCCTAGTGAGTTAATCGTTCAATAGATGGCGTTCTGAGAGTGAGGGTCCAAGTCTAGGAGGTGAGACAGTGACGCACTGGAACAAGGCAGCTTCAGAGATGGGGCTACTTCGAGCTGTGAGTGAGCAACTAAGCCTAATGCATCCTGCGAAGGCAAGATGGCAGGGGCTGGTTGAAGCTAAAATGTGCTTCACATGTCTCACCCCCTAGACTGGAACGAGAACGGTTAAATGTACTGGCTCTCAGCCTATGACCGAGAGGGAGTAATTGGAATATAGAAGACAAAAAATCTAGCTTAAATTGTTTCCGTTACCGGTGCAAAACATCCCAGAATGGTTTTCGGAAAAATCTTAACGATCGAAAGTTGACGACAAAAGCTCTGGTATGATACCCTCTTGACACCCTTACAAACTGTGACACAAATTATTATTGTAACTCCATAGGGAATTATACTCGTGTATATAACGGACCTGGAATACTTTTTCTGTCCCCTAATTAAGATAAATGTCAACAATACTGTACAGTATTATAATAAACTCCAAATCTAAACAATTGTACGTAGTTATTTAAGAAATCATTGTAATATTTATCCATAGGCTAGTGATTAATATCGAGAATCTTACCATACATTGCAAGTTGAACCTAATATTATCATAACGGTATATACTGTGTTTATGTGTGTATATATATATATACATCTATATATATATATATATATATATATATATATATATATATATATATATATATATATATATATAATTATATAGTCAGTCACAGTCAGTAGCCAGAACTGTGTCCTTATCAGGCAAACGGCCCAGCTCCAAGGCTTGCTGACCTATCAGTGGGAGTTCATTTTGGAGGTGGTACTCCCAGGCCCAACCTCCAGTACTCACTTTAATTATTGTATATAAGTTTTCAAACTTTCCCAATAAGCTCAAATGTTGACAAATTCACTAATATCTACTAGTGTAATTTTGTCGGGAGGAAGTTAACACTTACCTACCTATTGTAGGGTTTGCCACTCTTCTAGTCGCACCAAGGAGCGCACCGCCCCTTGTTCTGGTTGGTGATTTAGTGCAGCAGACTGTTCGAAGGGGCAGCAAGCTACTCTGCTAAGATGGGCTCATCTAGAACCCTTTAAAGTTCGACGTCGAAGGCTCCCTTTAAGGTGTCTAACGAGACGCCCCTCATGCCTCTTATTCGCCGAAGGAGTTTTGTTGAAGAGACGTTGTCTTCTAAATGATAACCAAGCCTCTCGCATCAAGCCCATAGCACCTCGATCTTTCGTCATGGGAATATCGCAATCCCAGCCTCTCCTATCACTCAACTTCATGACTTATCGATTTGTATAGATTTGGTCCTATACCCTCAGCGATTCTTCATGTGTATATCATTAAGTATCGCTTACGAATGGCAAGAGTTGCGGTAGCTATGTTAATTACAAAATATATGTAATATTGCATATCTTTACCAAGTTAACTCTTCAAGTAGCACTTACCATAAAATGTGATTCTCAGGTTTAGTTATGTAGTAGTGGCTTGGATTTAGTTGGAATAATTGAGTTTTACATTATTTACAATATTTACAGTCTATATGCATTTAGTTTATAACACCACCTCCTCGTGGTCCATCGTGCACACAATTATACCATTCATGTTTAACCCCTTGAGGATTATGATGCGGCTTGATAGTTTATTCTGGTTATTAGTAGATGACTGTATTCAGATTAGGAAGGGTATATCGAAATCGGAGGGATTATTGAGTCTTTGCACTTAAATCCCACAGATCCTTCTTTAGCTCTATAAAATCATCTAATGATAGGTCAGCAAACGTGAGCCCTAACATCAGTAACTCAAAACGGGCTAGAGCAAATGGACTATTAGTTTCTACACCTATTTCCTGGCTGGCTCTTTCCAAATGGCAAGAATATTAGCTCGATGACTGTTATTAAATTTTGAGGTATGAGAGGTTAGGGACGGGACTTCTGGTAAACCAGAAATAATTTGTTATAAAGGCTAGAATGAATATGAAAATTGGAATAAGAAAATTAACATGAAATTGAATTATATTGGACAATTTACCAATTTGAAATACATAATAGGAACTTCAAGGCATGAACATAACTTGTATATTAAGGGGAGGTTTTTGGATATTTCGGACCCCCTTCTCCCTCATGGGCTGATTTCTTCCAAGTCACAGGTTGCTATCGCTCACCCAGAGAACAAAAATCTATATCTGAATGGGGTGAAGCGTTTTATTATCGCCCAATATATGGAGTGAAACGTATGAAAACCACAAAACTAATGAAGTTTCATAGGGGAGATAAAAACAAAACAATAAACGTGAGCCAAATAGTGTTTAGAGTTGGTTACTTTGATGGTATGGTATGGCGTAGGGATGTGGCGACCCCACCGCCCGTCACTTTGAGGCGCAGATAGCCAGTGGAGGTTGGGACCTGTAATCCCACCTCCAGAATTGTTAGGAGACTACAGACACAAGCCGAACAGGGCAGTACTCCCGGGGAGTGCTAGGTGGCTGATAAGGACCGCTGGAACTCCTGTTTCACCACCTGGCTTCCCTAGCTGATCCTTTCAGTGTCTCATCAATTTTGAGGGCAACCACAGCCTGCCCTCCAAAACACCTTTTCCTCCTATCAATACATTATACTACAAACACCTTACATACTACACTAACTTTTTCAAAAATAAAATAAAATAATAATAATGACTAAACCTCGACCCGCCTCGGAGTTCCCAGGGGGGTGGGGGGTGGGTGGGAGACCAGAAATGCCCCCTCAGTCTGTCCCCTGGAAACGACTCGCCAAAATGCTCTGGACCACACCCTTCTACTCTTACTATTAATTGATGTAATATTCGTGGCCTTTCTTCTAACTTCCACTCTGTGGATCACCACCTCTCCTCTGCCAACGCTGATCTTCTCTTTCTCGCCGAGACACAGTTGTCTGTGACTACTGACAGCAAACCCTTCTCTGTATCCTCCTACTATCTCTATCCTCAGTTTCGAGCCAAAGGTGGATGTTGCGTCTATGTACGCAACAATCTCGCTTTCTCTCTTGTTCCCAACTTAGATTCTTTTGAATTCTCAACTCTGGCTAAAGCTTTCTTGTCACTCTCAAGCTAAATATTTCTGCGCTGTCTATCTCTCCCCTAATTCTACTGACTATCCAAAATTCTTTGACTATCTAACTTCTAAAGTGGAACACATTCTATCCATCTCTCCTTTCGCAGAAATCTCCATCTTAGGAGATTTCAGTGTTCACCACCACCAATGGCTCTCCTCTGTTTCCACTGAACAACCTGGTGAACAAGCCTACATCTTTTCTATCTTAAACGACCGAGAGCAACTAGTCCAGCAACCAACCCATATCCCGGATCGCTTCGGAGAACGGCCCAACATTCTTGACTTATTTCTAACCTCTAACCCTTCTGCTTATACTGTAAATCTTGTCTCTCCTTTGGGCTCCTCCGACCATAAACTATTACTGTATCTGTCATCTGTCCTATCTCTCCAGTACAGCCACCCGATCCTCCCAACCGGCGGCACTTGTGGTACTTTGGCGTTGCCGACTGGGAGGCTCTTTGGCAGTACTTCTTTGATTTCCCATGGAATGACTTTTGCTTCCATGGCCGGGGACCCTCGGAGAGTGCTGAACACATTACAGAGGTAATCCTCTCGGGCATGGAAGCATACATTCCATTTTCTTTCTCTCAGTCTAATGCAAACAAATCTTGGTTTACTCACGCTTGTTCTATTGCTGTCCGCAACAAGGAGGAAGCATTCAAACGGTACCGACGTCTTAATTAAGACTCAAGAATCTCATTCTTCCTATGTTTCTGCCTGGAATTAAGCCAAATCTGTTCTTCGGCTTGCCAAACACTCTTTCATCAATAATAAATGCACTGAACTATCCAACTCTAGCTCTTCCCAAGCTTCCTGGCATCTCGCCAAAAACCTCTCCAACAATTTCTCTTCCTCGTCTATCCCTCCCATTTTCCATTCTGATGGCACAACCATCACTTCTTACTCTCACAAAGCTGAACTCTTCGCTCAAACTTTTGCTAGAAACTCCACCTTGGATGATTCCGGTGCTATTCCACCCCCCTCTTATGCCTAATATCCTAATCTCTTCTAAAGATGTATTTTCTACCCTCTTTGGGCTTAATACTAAGAAGGTGTACGGTCCAGACGGTGTTCCTCCTGTTGTACTAAAAAACTGTGCTTCTGTGCCGAGTCACTGCCTAGGCAAACTCTTTCGTCTCTGTCTTTCCTCTAACGTCTTCCCTTCTTGCTGGAAGTTTGGTCTCATTCAACCTGTCACAAAGAAGCGGCTCGCTGGTGTATAGCGGCTCGCTGGTGTAGTGACTAGTGTCTTGGACTTCCACCCAGAAGGCCCAGGATCGCACCCACGCTCGGCGCATTAAAGGTTTTTCACAAGCACCGAGTCGTTACCGTCCCTCATGAGCAAGGGGATGGGATAGTAGTACAGAACCCCAATGGAAATACGCCTAATCTGCCTTATTGGGATATCCTTAGCTGGCTTAGCATGCGCTAGCTTTAAGAACTATTATTATTATTATTATTATTATTACCGCTCTCAACCCTCCAACTATCGTCCAATTGCTCTCATCTCTTGTATCTCTAAAGTTTTTGAAACTATTCTTGCTTCCAAATTTCTTAAGCATTTCTCTTCTCATAATCTACTCTCAGATCGCCAGTATGGCTTCCTTAAGGGTAGCTATACTGGTGATCTTCTTGCATATCTTACTAGCTCTTGGTCATCCTCCTTTCGGGACTTCGGTGAGACCTTTTCTATTGTACTAGACATATCGAAGGCCTTCGATAGAGTCTGGCACAAATGTTTAATGTCTAAACTACCCTCCTTCGGTTTCTATCCATCCATCTGTGCCGTTGTCTCTATTTTCCTTTCCGGCCGTTCCATAGCTGCGGTTGTGGACGGCCATTGCTCACTTCCTCATCCTATCAACTCAGGTGTTCCTCAGGACTCTGTCCTATCTCCCATTCTCTTTCTAATTTTCATAAATGACCTTCTCAACTGTACCTCCAGTCCCATCTATGCAGACGACTCTACCTTACACTATTCAATTAGTTTTCCAAAACGCCCCAGCCAGCAATCCTTCAAAAACAAACGTAATGAAGCCATGCAACACTTATCTTCTGATCTAACTACTATTTCCAATTGGGGCAGAGAAAACCTTGTTGCCTTTAATGCTTCCAAAACCCAATTTCTTCATCTTACTACTCGTCCGGAACTCAGTCCCAGAGGACTTCAACAATACAAAAATCAATCCTTCATCTTCTCTCAATATTCTCGGTGTCTTTTTTTTCTTCTGCTCTCACTTGGAAGGACCATATTACCAGTCTTGCTAAGGCAGCCTAACAGAAGCTGAGTGTGCTCAACCGTCTCAAGGGGTTCTTTACCCCTGCACAGCTTCTTGCTCTGTACAGGGGCACAGTGCATCCTTTTATTGAGTATTGTTCACACGTGTGGGGAAGATTCTCTCACACCGCACTCCTAGGCAAAGTAAAAGGAAAGCCTTTCGTATCATTAACTCCCATCCGCTCACCAACTCTCTGCAATCTCTCTCTTTGCCGCAATGTTGCATCTCTCTCGATATTCTATCGCTACTACAATAATCAATGTTCCTCAGAGCTTTTCCAGTGTATACCACCTCCTCTACCTAGGGTACATAATATCCATCTTGCAACACAATCCCACCCCTACTCTGTGCAACTCTCCAACCCAAGAGTGAAACGTTATTCTCAGTCTTTCTTCTATTCAACTGCTGAGCTCTGGAACTCTCTCCCAGAATCAGTGTTTCCCTCTTCCTGTGACTTAAATTGCTTCAAACTTCATGTGTCCAGGCATTTTGGCTCGAACGTCCCTTGATTTTGGCCCTGTCACTCTTTCAACTCGGGGGGAGGTACTCGATACAGGCAGTTCGGCCTTTTGTCTCCCTCACTCACATAGACAAAAAAAAAAAAAACATTACTGTCTTACTTGGTCTTCTGTGTATGTGTCGCCGTTGTAGGTGCAAGGGTCGAGTGGTACGGTAGTGGTTGTTGTGGTGGTGGTAGTGGTTGTTGTGGTGGTGGTAGTTGTTGTGGTTGTGGTGGTGGTAGTAGTGGTTGTTGTGGTGGTGGTGGTGGTGGTTGTTGTTGTGGTGGTTGTTGTGGTGGTAGTAGTGGTTGTTGTTGTGGTGGTAGTGGTTGTGGTGGTGGTGGTTGTTGTGGTAGTAGTAGTGGTTGTGGTTGTAGTAGTGGTGGTGGTTGTGGTAGTAGTGGTAGAGGTAGTAGTGGTGGTGCTAGTAGTGGTGGTGGTTGTGGTAGTAGTGGTAGAAGTAGTAGTGGTGGTGGTGGTAGTAGTGGTAGTGGTAGTACTGGTGGTGGTTGTGGTAGTAGTAGTGGTTGTGGTTGTAGTAGTGGTGGTGGTTGTGGTAGTAGTGGTAGAGGTAGTAGTGGTGGTGGTAGTAGTGGTGGTGGTTGTGGTAGTAGTGGTAGAGGTAGTAGTGGTGGTGGTAGTAGTGGTGGTGGTAGTGGTAGTACTGGTGGTGGTTGTGGTAGTTGTAGTCTCTTCTGTTAAGTAAAGGACCATTAAAGAAACAAATAAGATAAATAGCCAAGCATACAGACAAATCGTCACTAACAATATAATCTATATTTTTGCCATTCTGTACTGTATATTATATCTTCTTTCAAAATACGTTTCATTATAACCCATTCAGTGCCGGTGACGTCTTTTTCATTATATTCTGGCAACTATTTGACGATTTTGTTCGGCTTCGGAAGGACGTCTACACATTAAATGGCTGCAGACTATCTCAATCAGTCCTGTTAGCTATCATATATCCTTCATGAGTTTCATAAAATCGTCTAAATGTAGCTGAAATATAATACATAAACGTGACCATTACTGAGGGTTTAATACTCTCTTTCCAAACTTACCAACACAAGTACATGTGCCCTTTTTCCCGACAGCCCACGTTCCATCCGCCTGGCACACTACGTAGATACAGTCGTTAAGCGACTTCAGTCGTCGGACATTTTTCCAAATATCTTCCCCGTTGAGGACACAGTCTTTGGTGGCCCGAGACTCGAGGTCCATCACGGGGGCCAGGTCACCGCTGCGTTCTGTCTCTGTGCAGGTACAACCGTCGACCTGCACAAACTGAACCTCCAACTGTCCGCCGGTATTCACACATTTAAGGTCGGCACACTGGTCAGTACGTGGCTCAATGATCTGGAAATATGAATTAATATATTACTATACTTTAGTCCAGTCTATATTACATAATTATGCAGTATCCTCTCTATTAGTAGGTTCTCCATATCCTCTCAAAGTTCCACTTTTCCCTGATTCAAATTTTGTTAGTATTGCATAATGGTGTGAGCCTGTGAGAATACTTCTTAGATGCTTTAAGTGTACAATTGTATATCATATCTTTGTGTCTATCATTGCAAAGTCAATCTATTATATGTATATTATCTCTTTCTCTCTCTCTCTCTCTCTCTCTCTCTCTCTCTCTCTCTCTCTCTCTCTCTCTCTCTCTCTTCATGTACGTACCTCTACTTGCTACCTATCCACTATGCTCTCTATTAAACATGCCATTAAATCAAGCCAACAAAATTATAACTTGACAAATTTTACTTTTATATAGTAAATTACTGTTTTCCAACATAATGTGTTATCTTACAGTCCTCTCTCAATTTTTGAAATGCATAATGGACACCTGAAAATTTACCTATCAATTTCAATGTTGCATACACACCACACAGTTTATGAACGTATACAATCACAATTTTTCACACACCTTTCAGTTCTTCCGATATTCCTTCCTTATCTTTGCTTTGTTCAAGAAAAAGAAAACTAGAAATATTATTGTATGAGATGCAAGAAGGATATAATTTCTCGCTAAAAGGGGTTAATTGATGGGTATTGTATTGACAGCAGAATAGGTTAATGCGGCCACACTCCTAAATGGCCACAACACAAGCAGCTACAATCCAAAGCAGCCTAGGTTGCGAGATTGGATTGGGTTAAACATATAAACAAATAAAGAATGGCCTGTATCACAGTAATGCATTTCCCTTCAACCTTTATCATAAACACTAGTCTGACAGCCTTATAAGGTAAGCTTTTCAAATAATTGGCTCACCTAATTTCATCTAGCTTAAGGGGAGGCAGACCGTTTTTCTGGATCCCCTTCTCCCTAATGTTTAGCCCCACTAGTTTTGAAATTATAAGACGTTCGGCCCATTAGTTTGGCGATTTTAACATCTTTCCCCCCATTTCGTTGTCAATTTTAAGACCTTTTGTGCCATTTAGGTATCGATTATTTCCTGGCGTGCCTGCAATTTTAAGAGGAACCGGCCTTCGGCTGGGAAATTTGTCTACCGAAAAATGTACAAATTTATATTGAAGGGGGATTTAGGGGGTGTTTTTCTAAGTTTGATGGAGGTCTAGGGAGGAAACTAAAAAATATATATGAGTAAATGAATTAATAAACCAAACAAACGGTCTGCCTCCCCTTAAATTGTTATTCCGTTACCGGTGCAAAACATCCCAGAATGGTTTTGGGAAAACAAATTAACGATCGAAAGTTTGACGATAAAATCTCTGGTGTGATATCCTCTTGACACCCTTACAAACTGTGACACACATCATTATTGTAAATCCATAGGAAATTATACTCGTGTATATAAAGGACCTGGAACACCCTTTCTTTCCCCTAATTTAAAATATATCAATTAGTCAAAAACACTGTATTAAAATATTCTCCAAATGTGTATAATTGTACGTAGTTATTTCCAGAAAACTTTGTATTATCTATCCATAGGCTAGTGATGACTATTGAGAATCCTACCATATATTGAGTTAAACCGAGTATTATCATAACGGTATAAACGATATATATATATATATATATATATATATATATATATATATATAATTATATTCTGGTTATTAGTTGATTATTTTATTCAGATTAGGAATGGTATATGGAAGTCAGAGGATTAATTGAGTCTTTGTCCTTCTAATTCAGCCAGATCCTTCTTAAGCTGTATAATATCATATAATAATAGCCAGAAAATCTGCCAAAAAGCGGCATGATCTCCAAAGGGTTAAGATGAGAGTGAATATAAATAACAATTGTTCAATATTGTACTTAAACCTGTGTTAATCTTAAATACTGAACTTGCATATTTGCTATGAAGGAGAGATGCAAAAATAATTATAAATAATTAAATAAATATATAAAAAGTGTTTAGCCCATTCATCACAGTAGTTCAGAAATCGCGAGCCCTAACTTCTGTAACTCAAAACGGGCTAGAGCAAATGTACTGTAAATTTTCACACTTATTTCCTGGCTGGCTCTTCCCAAATGGCAAGGATATTAGCTGGGGTCAACCAAAAATAATTTGTTACAAAGGCTGGAATGAATATGAAAACTAAAATATGATAATTAACATGAAATGTAATTGTTTTGGACAATTTATCAATTTAAAAAACATACTAGGAATTTCAAGGCATGAATTTCACTTGTATATTAAGGGGAGGTTTTTGGTTATTTTGGACCCCCCTCTCCCTCATTGGCTGATTTCTTCCAAGTCACAGGTTCACTATCGCTCACCCAGAAAAACAAAATCGATACCTGAATGGGGTGAAGCGTCTTATTAATGCCCAATAAATGGAGTGAAACATCTTAATTAAAAACCACTAAAGTAAAGGAGCAGCACAGGGGAATGTAACAAAAAAAAAGCGAGTCAAATAGTGTTTAGAGTTGGTTACTTTGATGATATGATTAACCCTTTTAGTACCAGCGACGTGTGTTATAGTTTATTCTAGCTATATTTTGTCGATATTATGCAGCTTAGGTAGGACATGTATATAGTTAAAAGGGTTGGTGGAGATAGTTGGAAGCCCTATTATTCCTAGAGGTCCTTCCTAAGCTGAATAAAATCGTCTAATAGATACCAGAATGTGATGAAAAAGACGTCGCCGGTACAGTAAAGGGTTAACAACAACACCGTCAACAGCCTTACATCGTCTGCTTCGTATGAGGCGCCGTTGTAGGAGCAGGTCGCAGGATTTTGCTTCATGGAGACTTGGATAGATTTGGAGTTGCTTGTTACTTCTGAAAAGTAGAAATAAAATAAATAGTTTTCATATGTTGGACTATTACATAATATTGTTGATAGTTTCCATTGACACTATTGTAAAAATTGTATGAAGATGTATTTATTTGAAAATTATTAAAGTTAAATTTCACAAAAAATCAGGGGAGAATTTTATCATATTCTTAATGTTGTATATATTTCTTTAATTTGTTCCCTAGACCTCCATCAAGCTCAAGAAAATACCTCCAAGACTCCCCTTCGAGATAATTTTTGTTTTTTTATTAGAAAAATTACCCGGCCAAAGGCCGATTCTTCCTAAATGGCATGCTTGCTATCTCTCGCCAGGAAAAAGTAGACACCTATACGGTATGAAAGGTTTTAGAATTGACAAAGAAATGGGGCAAAAGGTATTAAAATAGCCAAATAAACAGGGTTAACGTCCTTAAATCTAAAAATCTTATTATGGGGTATTCTGTAATCGATATTACAGGTTTTGACCGAGTTTAAGAACATCAAAGAATGTTATGTTTACTTTACCCCTAGACCTTTTTCAAACTCTTAAGGGGAGATGGGTCGTTTATCTAGATCCCCTTCTCCCTTATGCTTAGCCCCGTTAGTATTCAGATTTTAAGATGTTTGCCCCATTAGTTTGTTGATTTTAAGACCCGTATTTCACAGTCTAAGGTGACCTGCCTTCACCAATCCTGCTGGTGTAGGAATTGGTTTTTACACCATACCCGAAAGAGGATTTATGGAGCTCCGATCTTATTCTCAACCATCTGAACAATTTTACCAACACACCTAAACTTCGTTAGATGCGGGAATAGCCTCACGAAAATA
This sequence comes from Paralithodes platypus, assembly GCA_032716605.1. Lineage (NCBI taxonomy): Eukaryota > Metazoa > Arthropoda > Malacostraca > Decapoda > Lithodidae > Paralithodes > Paralithodes platypus. The sequence continues at coordinate 31,405,769 of CM064513.1, forward strand.
TGCCAAGGCCTGGGATTGAACTCGGGACCCTTGGGCTATGAGGCGAACACTCTACCAGTGTCACTAAGAAAGATATCTCACTTGGCAAGGTCGGCTCAAGTTATTTCCGCATCCGGTCTGTTTAGGCTAACCTATATTCACTGACTTTACACTGGTCCATAGTTCACAGCCCAGGGTGACCTACCTTTCACCAATCCTGCTGGTCCATAGTTCACAGCCCAGGGTGACCTGCCTTCCACCAATCCTGCTGGTCCATAGTTCACAGCCCAAGGTGACCTGCCTTCCACTGAACCTGATGAATTGAAACAAAACATAATATCAATAATAATAATAAATATATACTTAATAATAAATCCATAAATAATAATAAATACTATGAAGAAATAAATATAAAAAATAAATATAAGAAATAATTGTAAGAAATAGATATATGAAATAATTAAATGTCGAGAAATAAAAGGCATCGCTATTTATAAAGGTTGAAATACTACACTGTCACACATACAGTATATATTAAGGTTGAGATAGTACGCTGGCACGTATAAATAAATAGTAAGGTTGAGATTTAAGTATTTGGGCAGTGTGTTGAGTAAAGATGGGAGTATGGATGAAGAAGTGTGGGAGAGGCTGCAACAGGGGAAGAGGGTTGTAGGAAAGCTGAAAGCAGTAACAAGAAATAGGGTGGTCAGAATCGACAGCATGGAAGTAAAGAAGTCCTTGCATGACAGTGTGATAATCCCAACATCGACTTACGAGAGAGAAGCATGGACGTTGGTGGAAAGACACAAACCAAGAGTGAGAGGGGTGGAAATGAGTTACTTGAGAAGTGCATGCGGAATTACATAGAAGGATAGACAGACAAATGAGGAAGTATGAGAGAGGTGTGGTGTGGATGTAGATGTGCTGGAAAATGTGAAAAGGAACACCATGAGATGGTTCGGCCATGTGGAACGTATGGGAAGTGAGAGAATGAATAAAAGAGTGTACAAGAGTGAGGTGGAAGGACAGAGAGGGAGATGTAGACCGAGAGAGAGGTGGAAGGATGGAGTTAAGACGTATATGAGTGAAAGCAGTGCTGGATGGGAGGAGGGGCGACGACTGACTGGGGACAGAGGTGCATGGGGGTGTTTCGTTCGTGGCCACCCCTTCGGGGATCATGGCATAAATAGATAAATAGTTGAGATAGTACACTATCACTAATAAATAAATAGTAAGATTAAAATAGTACACTGTCAAATATATAATATAAATAGTAACGTGAAAGAGTACTGTAGAAATAAACAAGTACATAATTACACTTACACACACACACACACACACACACACACACACACAAGTATTATATACGGTATATATATATATATATATATATTTTGTATGTGAATGAAAGGGAAATAAGGCAAAACTGCCTGTATCAAGTGTCTTCCCCAAAGGTGAATGTGAAAGCCAAATTCAAGGTACGTTACAATCAAAATGTCTGAACATACGGAGCTTGAATCCGTTTACTTCATATGATGAGGGAGAATTTCAAAGCTTACTTGTTGAGTAGAAGAATAACTGGGAAAATCAGTTCACTCTTGGGTTAGAGAGTTGGGCAGAATAGGGGTGGGAATGTGTTGAAAGGCAGGTGCCCCCCACTCTCCGTAAGGGAGGAGATATTCACTGAGAAAGCTCTTAATGGGCTGTAACTGCCACTGTTTCCAGTGGCAGAGGTCCCTCACCAACAGCATGCCAAATCGTCCATTCACTTTCATGGAGCAGCCACCTTGGATAAGGGCATTGATTATTGTAATAGTGGCAAAAGAGTGAGAGAGATGCAACATTGCCGGCTGTAGAAATAGATTGTAAGGAATTAGTAAGAGATGGTGAATTGATGAGACAAAATGCTTTTGACTCTACCTTTTCGAGAAGTGTTGTATGGGTTGACCCTCCCTACACCTGCGACCAATACTCAATACATGGGCGCACAGTGCCCCTGTACAGAGCAAGAAGCTGTGCAGGAGTGAAGAACCTACGGAGACGGTTGAGCACACCTAATATCCGGGAAGCTGTTTTTACAAGAGTGATATGATTTTTCCAAAAATGGTTAGATGATAAAAATATACCAAGAACGTAGAGATAAAATAAAGGATTGATTTGTATATTGTTGAAGAGTAAGGGATAGTCATGTGGAAGGTTGTGACGGGTAGAAAAATGGAGGAGTTGGGTTTTGGAAGCGTTGAAAGTAACAAGATTTTCTCTGCCCCAATCGGAATTAGTTGATACATCAGAAGATATGCGTACTACGGCCTCATCATGTGAGTTTGGAAGTTATTGCGAGGTGGGTCATTGTGTATACAGTAACTAGTTAAATAATGTATGGTAGAGTCGTCAGCATATGAGTGAATAGGGCTAGAGGTACAGTCAAGAAGATCATTAATGAACATTAGGAAGATAATTGGAGACAGAACAGAAACCTGAGGAACACTGAAGTTGATAGGTTGAGGAAGTGAGCGAAGGCCGTCAGCAACTGCAGCTATAGAACGGCCAGATAGAAAATTAGAGACAAAGGCACAGATAGAGGGATAGAAACCGAAGGAGGGTAGTTTGGGAAATATATTTTTGCCAGACTCTATCGAAGGCTTTCGATATGTCTAGCGCAATAGAAAAAGTCTCGCCAAAGTCCCGGAGGAAGGATAACCAAGAGTTAGTAAGATGAGTTAATAATAATAATCGTCTGGTTACTTATATTGCGCTAGTATCTCCTCCTTCGAGGATCCTCAAGCGCTTGACACTTCATTAATCAACCAGAGACCATTACCCATCCCCCTTGCTCATGGGGAGACGGTAACCACTGGCTATATCTCAGAAAAACATTTCAATCTGAGCGGGGATTGAATGCGAGACCTGCAAGATGTGAAGCAGGCACGCTATCAACTGAGCCAGCCGGACGGCTGAGTAAGGCGATCTCCATTACAGCGAGAAAAATTATGGAAACTATACTGGCGATATGAGAAAAGATTATAGGAAGACAAATGCTTGAGAAAAAATGAATTAAGAATGAAATTAAGAATGAAACTCCGAGTTACCCAAGACCGAGTTTATCAATAATACTATGAACATTTTACCCAGGAAGAGGGAGCAGGCCAGGAAGAGGAGGCGGCCAGTCAGTGAGCCAGCCATGGTTGTTGTGGTACTGTACGCATTATTACTTGGTCCATGGGGTTATATATACTCCTAGGTCATCTGTGGCACTCTCCCTCACCCCCCCCCCCCTCCACATCCCTCCTATCACCCTCCACCTCACACCCACAACACTCCCCCTCCGCTTGAAAAATCTCTCCTATCACCCTCCACCGAACCCCCCTTCCACCCCACACTGTCCTCCACCCACAACACTCCCCTTCCACTACCCCACACTCCCCCTTCACATTCCTCCTATCACCCTCCACCGAACCCCCCTTCCACCCACAACACTTCCCTTTCAGTACCCCACACAGCCCTCCATACCCCCAACCCCCCTTCCCCATACCTTCGCCCCCATCACCCCGCACCCAGGAGTGTCAGGCTAATACTGTTGAGGGTTCCTTTTGAATGTAATGTTATTATTTTACTTGTACGAATCCGGTATAAACAATTGGGATTAAGGGAGAAGGGGGGTCCAGAAAAAAAATAATTAATCGGATACAAATAATAACAAACATGGTCCAGAAGGCGTAAGGGCCAGATGGTTTTCTTCTTGTTGTCCCCCAAACTGTTCTTCCCCGAAATTGTGCTTCCTTCTCCTATAGGCCCCAAAATTGTTCTTCCGTCTCCTGTAGTCCCACAAATTGTTCTTCCGTCTCCCATTGTCCCCAAAATTGTTCTTCCTTCTCCTGTTGCCTCCAAAGCTGTTCTACCGTCTACTGTTGTCCCCCAAACTGTTCTTCCCCAAAATTGTTCTTCTGTCTCCTATAGTCACCAAAAATTGTCTTCCGTCTCCCATTGTCCCCAAAATTGTTCTTCCGTCTCCTATAGTCCCCCAAATTGTTCTTCCGTCTCCTATAGTCCCAAAAATTGTTCTTCCGTCTCCCATTGTCCCCAAAATTGTTCTTCCGTCTCCCATTCTCCCCAAAATTGTTCTTCCGTCTCCTGTTGCCTCCAAAACTGTTCTTCCGTCTCCTATAGTCCCCAAAATAGTTCTTCCATCTACTGTTGTCCCCCAAACTGTTCTTCCGTCTACTCTTGTCCCCCAAACTGTTCTTCCATCTACTGTTGTCCCTGAAACTGTTCTTCCATCTACTGTTGTCCCCCAAACTGTTCTTCCGTCTACTGTTGTCCCCGAAACTGTTCTTTCGTTTACTGTAGTCCCCCAAACTGTTCTCCCGTCTCCTGTAGCCCCCAAACTGTTCTTCCGTGGTGACTCCATGTCTAGAAAAAATTGTCCTTCTTGAATATTCCTCCAACATCATCATCTGGTTGTTGTTGGAAGTGTGTGCTAATTCAATCTGTCATGGAAGAGGGTAATCGGTCTTAACCCTTTAACTATTGTTCAACTGCTCACATATCTTGCATCTCTCAAGTGTTTAATCTATTCTTTAAATTCAAGTTTCTAAAGCATTTTACTTCCCATAATCTATTTTCAAATTGCAAGTATGGGTTTTGCCTCTCTTCTGGTGATCTCCTTCCTTACCTGTGTCTCACCTATAAAGAGAGTATTCCAGCTAGCTCTCACAAACACCTCCTCCTATTCATTTCACTGCACTAAACAAGCACAACACACTTCTTTCCAATACACCAAAACAAATTAAAGGTTTGAAAATGTCCACCAACCGCTCATAATTTGGCTTTGTCACTCATTTAACTTTGTGGTAGGCACTTGTTACAGGCAGCCTTGCTTTTTGTGTCCCTTATACACTTACACAAAATAAAAAGTGTTACCCCGTTCCTACTACCTGGGGTAGGTGTATTAAGGGGTAATCCCTGGCCAGGGACTATCACTTCGAGGTGATAGTGACTAGCGTCTCGGACTTCCACCCAGAAGGCCCGGGTTCGCGCCCACGCTCGGCGCGTTAAAGATTTTTCACAAGCACAGAGTCGTTACCATCCCTCATGAGCAAAGGGATGGGATAGTAGTACAGGACCCCAATGGAAATACGCCTAATCGGCCTTATTAAGCTATCCTTAGCTAGCTTAGCATGCGCTAGCTTTAAGAACTATTATTATTATTATTATTAACTACGACCGTCTTAACCCTCTGAGTACCAGCGACGTGCTTTATATTATATTCTAGCTATATGTAGACGATACTGTGCAGCTTTGGAACTACCTGTGTTAATTAAAAGGGTTGTTTGAGATAGTTTGAATCCTTATTATTGTTAGAGGTCATTCCTAAGCTGAATAAAATCGTATAATAGTTGTCCCTGGTAATGAATGGGTTTACTAGAGACGACCGTGGGTGGTTCCCATGGTAGTCCCATGGTTGAGGGGGGTTTTCTGGACTGCCTACTCCCTCATGTTTAGCCCCATTAGTTTTGAGATTTTATGACATTCGCCTAATTAGTTTGGTGATTTTAAATAATATCTTGCCATGTAGGTGTCGATATTTTCCTTGTGAGCACTAGCTGGGGTCTTAAAGATTGTTTACAATGTTATTTATTTATTTATTTACTTATTTATTTTGTAAACCATAATGCATAGTTTGTGACTGAATATAAATATTATTTGGGCATTGAACACATTGATTTTTTTTTATAATAAAATTGGCTTCTTACAATTTTTCCAAAATATATTTTTGGTTTCAAGTATAGGAAATGAGACTTCAGCTTTATATATATCCGCTCCTGACCCACATCTCCCTCACCTCACACCTATCATAACGCATCCTCACCCTAACTTACACCTCCCCCACCATCCCACATCTCCCTCACCCCATCCCTTATCTCCCTTACCCCACACTTCACCCTATCTCATACCACATCTTCTCCCCCCATCTTCCACCTCCCCCACCATCAGACACCTTTCCCACCCCTACCATCTATTCCTCCTCCTACCATCCCTACCCATCTCCCCCACCATGCTCCTCCACTCTTACTTGCCATCAACATCAATGCTCTACCCTCCCTCAATACCCCCCACCCCCATGGAAATACCCTCACCCGCACCCACTCCACCATACCCCCCAAAAAAATAAATAAATAAATAAATAAATAAATAAATAAATAAATAAATCTCCCCACCACATTTCATCACTCTCATTTCATCACTTTCATGTGGGGGGGGGGCCCCCCACACATATGTCTTATCTATTCAGTTATTGCCTTCAACCTGGCGCCAACATAGCTAAGAAAAGACTCAATAGTATGTGGGTTATAGCACTGAATAAAGGTGACATCGCACCTGGGATCATTTTTCAAATATACCTGGACATACACAAGTTAAGGGGAGATTTCCACTTGAGGGATTTTTTCTGGATCCCTTTCTCCCTCATGTTTAGCCCCATTGATTTTGAGATTTTAAGACGTTCGTCCCATTTGTTTGACGATCTTAAGAACTTTCGCCCCATTTATGTCACTTTTAAGATCTTTCGTGCCATTTAGGTGTCGATTTTTTCCTGGCGAGCGATAGCGAGCCTGTAATTTAAGAGGAACCGGCCTTTGGCCGGGAAATTTTTCTACCGAAAAATGTAAAAATTTATCTTGAAAGGGGGTCTAGGGGGTGTAATTTTAAGCTTGATGGAGTTCTAGGGAAGAAACTAAATACCTCCCCTTAATGTGGATTCAATAAACGGGTAGAAAACAAGATATTCAATAACACAGATACACTAAGAGGACAAGGCAATGTATACAATCATAGACAGTACAATGATTTGATTTATACGCAAGGGGTTATATATAGAACAAAAGTATAAATTGAAAGGTTACAATATTAGTATAAATATCATCATCATCAGCCTGAGTTAGTCCACTGCAAGACAAAGGCCTCTCCCAAACGTTTCCACTCTAGCCGGTCAGATGTTAGTCTGTTCCATCTCACCCCAGCAAACTTTTGGATCCCTCCATCTGGTTCTCTGTCTACCCCTTCCTCTAGCTCCAATCCTAGGTTTCCATTAGGTTGCTCTAGTTGTCCATCTGTTATCATCTCTTATAAATGTATGACCTGTTCAGGACCATTTCCTCTCTTTTATAGTACTGAAAATATCTACTACTTTTATTTGTTCTATTATCCAAGAAGCTCTCTCCTTATCTTTCCAAGTTATGCCTAACATTATCCTCTCCATTCCTCTGTGGGCACTCCTTAGTTTACGTTCTAGACACTTTGTTATACTCCAAGCTTCTGATCCATTAATTAATACAGGGAGGACACATTGGTTGTATACATTCCTTTTTAATGAAAGGGGTACTGTAGCTTGCTTTTCATAATGGAGCTCTGTTGATCAAATGCACTCCATCCCATGCCTATCCTTTAATTCGCTTGACTTCTCTAGAGTGATCTGGGTTTGCCTATATAACCTTGCCTAGGTATATGTATTCTTCGAATGCTTCTATCACTTCGTCTTCTATCTTTATTTGTTGTGATTGCACAGGATGATTAAACATAATCTTGGATTTCTTTCTATTAATTTTCAATCCTACCTTAAGGCTTTCTCTGTTCATATCTTCCATCATTTGTTGTAACTCTTCCCATGAGTCACTAAAAACAACTATGTCAACAGCGAATCTGAGGTTGCTTAGGTATTCTCCGTTAACATTTATTCCCTTATTGTCCGTGTTAAGCCACGTTTCCAGAAAACGTGATATATTCTGATACAACAAAAGGCTGCTCTGCTGGGTGAAGGCTGACAGGAGTGTTTTGTTTCCCACAAGCAGGATAACAGAAGCACGCAAGAAGGGGGATCAAAGCATTCTCTAGTTCTATGTTAATTATATATCAAGATCCTCGGCACACCTAGGTCTAAACCCTCACAATAATCACTTTACCACTACAAGATGAAGACAAGGGCACATCGAAGAGCCAGCCGTGAGGAAATCAAAATGAAGAACCGTGGCAAAAGGATTCTGGAATTGTTTGGCCCCGAGTGAAGCCAGAGTGTAAAGGGACTTGAGCGACGTGTGCCGAAACCAGTGTGTCATGTCTCCCTCTCGCCATACCAGTGTCCAGATTTAGTGTCCGAATCATTCTCCCACGCCTCTTCAGAAAACTCCTTTAAGTGCCGGAAAGCATTGGTTTTCCCTTTGTACCCAGTCTGATCGGCAAGATAGGAAGGAAAAGGGGAGAAATACCAAAGAGTCACATGATAAAAATAAAAGTAAGGGTAATCAAGTATCTGCTATGTCCATTGCTTCAAGAGAATGTCAAATGCTTCCTACTATGATGCTGCCAGTAGTGGGGAGTAATAATAAGTATATAATGATGCGAACATTACTCGAACAGTGCTCACAGAGGTAATTTGTTCTGCGGCCATCATTGCCACACTACATGTGTACCAGCAAAGGTCAAGAGAATTTGCATCTCCATGGTTTCACTGGTGAAGTTGAATCCAGATGTCATGGAGATTTCCTATGTATGTAGAAGGAAGGTATGTCACATCAAGGCTGTAGTGGTTGATAAACTTCCCAGTTTTTATGTAGCATCAGAGATTCAATCACAATTGAACTATCTCAGGAGCAAGGGTTTTAAACTGGGTGATGATCAACTCTCTGCTAACAATAGAACTATGCTACTGGTCAGAGCTGATTATTACTATGACCTGGTGAACCCTAGATATCAGCGGATAGATAAGCCGATATTACTCCCCACAATACAAGGGTATGCCATTTCCGGATCCTATGCTACTTCTTCACAAGACACAAAAGTGGAGGTAGTTACAGTCCTTAAAGTAGCAGTAAGCCCCATAGACAAATATGTTAGGACTACTGTTCCTGGTAATCCATCCACTGATATAGATAAGCTATGGGACTTAGATAATATTGGAATTGACCCTCATGAACTTGATTGGGAGTCCAAGATAGCATTGAGCTCGTACAAAGAAACTGTAACGTATGATTCTGGCAGGTGTCAGTATGTGGTAAAGCTCCCTTGGAATGAAAATAAGAGTAAATTGCCTACGAACTTCAATTTAGCATTTGGTAGGTTACGGGGCCTTCAGAAGCAGTTTGTCAAGGTCAAAAATATTGTGAGACTTATGCGGCAGTACTTGAAGAGCAGGTACAACGAACTGCAGGTTCTGTGTCCAGCGGGAAGAACAAGAAGAGAAGCTAGGAAAGGCTCTCCAATTAATTGATGTGTTAACTCGTAGAGTTAATACCCTTGAAGAGTTCCTGAGCGTAAACGTCGGAAATGAAGCCTTCCTGCCAGCAACAAGACACAGGGATTCAGAATTGCCAAGGTCAGATGTAGCGCCACCGCAGACCTCAACCAACACCCAGACCTCTGACCGTCATTCCTGATGAAGATAATTTTCAGCCCGCAAGAAATAGTGTACGCCCAGGTACTGCTACCAAGGTCATCCCTATAACAATGTGTCAAAACCGTTTCCAAATTCTCGCTACCGATGAAGAAGAAACGGAGGAAGTACGGCTTGTGGGGGACTCCATGGTACGCGGCCAGCTCAAGGAGTTCCGCGCCTGGTCACCCAGGACCAGAAAGCGATTCTGTATCCCGGGTGGCGGCGTGGACGATGTCTTTTCTGCTGTGGATGAGGTGACCAGGCTGGCCCCCACAAACACAACCTATGTCATACATGTCGGATCAAATGGCGTCCAGCACACACGATCAGAAGAACTCTTGAACAAATACAAGCAGCTTATCAAGACATACCAGGAAAAATCTAGTAGGATCATCATCTCAGGCATCATTCCCCGGATTAACGCAAAGAATCTCTTCTGGTCCACAGCCACGAATATAAATCGTCAACTCGCCAACATCTGCAGGGAAGAGAACATCGGCTTCATCAACACTTGGGATAATTTCTACCACGATCAACATTTGTTCTCAAGAGACGGTGTCCACCTAAACCCGGTAGGAGCTGCCCGGTTTGGCCGTCTGCTGAATGATGCCGTAAAGAACCTTCATTAAAAAAACGGGGCCAACACTCGTCAGACTGGGAGGACAACTTAAATCTCAGAAGAAATACAAACCCAAGACAAGCAAAATCATCAAATACATGTAGCGAGCATCAAATGATATCAAGAACCACATCTCTAAAGGTCTTCTACGTGAACGCTCGAAGTATACGCAATACATTTTCAGAACTAGAGGAACTCGTGTTTACAGAAAATTTTGATGTAATCGGCATAACAGAATCTTGGCTAAATACGGAAGACGGAGACGTTTTAGCAGAGTATTCACTTCCCAGCTATCTAACGTTTGAAAAAAGCAGAGTTAATAAAAATGGAGGTGGCGTAATATGTTTCATCAAAGAAAGTCTTAGCCCAATTCTCTTGTCAAAACCTCAAATAGTAAATATTGATTCATCTTATGTGCTAATAAAAAATTAATATAGGAACAAAATTAATCCTAGCATTAATATACAGGCCCCCAGCCCAATCAGTGCAAACTGACCAAGAAATTTACAAGCAAATTGCAGAAATAAGTAACATACACGATACTATAATTTTTGGCGACTTTAATTTACCAGTGACCAAGTGGGGCGACACTCTTACTTCACACTCCGGACACGATCTGTTTGCCAACCTACAAGAAAGCTCCCTTCATCAATTTGTTCAATCTCCAACCCGCGATAATAATGATCTTGACCTTGTACTTGCAACAAAAGAAGACTTGATCGATAACGTGACTGTTGGTGATGAATTCTGCAATAGTGACCACCGTACGATCACTTTCAGTATAAAATGTAATAGCAATAAAATTAATACCAGCAATGAGAAAGTTCCAAATTTCAAGCGAGCAAATTTCCATAAACTCAGAACAAAATTTAAAGAAGCTAATTGGAGTTTTCTAAACAATAATGAGATAAACAAATCATGGACAGTTTTCACAGAAATTTACACGAACGCAGTACGCGAGTGCATACCATAAAAAAACAGAAGATCTGCACATAATAACAAACCTAAATGGTGGAATAAAGAAATAACTGAATGTCTACTCGCTAAAAAGAATGCTCATGAGAGATTAAAAACCTCCGATAACGATGAAAATAGACAGGCCTTCAGAGATCTACGACGTAAATCCAAAAGGTTAATTAAACAAAGTAAAAACGCTTTGGAGTTACATGTTGCTAATCAAAGCAAGATTAATCCAAAAGAATTCTACAGTTACATCAGGAAGAAGAAAGTGGTGACTTCAACGATTGGACCTTTGGTAGATGAAAATGGAGGTTTTACCAATAATAATAATAATAATAATAATAGTTCTTAAAGCTAGCACATGCTAAGCTAGCTAAGGATAGCTCAATAAGGCCGATTAGGCGTATTTCCATTGAGGTCCTGTACTACTACCCCATCCCTTTGCTCATGAGGGATGGTAACGACTCAGTGCTTGTGAAAAATCTTTAATGAAGATGCCAAAATGAGTAATGCTCTCAACAACTTCTTTGCATCAGTCTTTACATCAGAAGACCTAACTGACATCCCTACAGTACCGCCAGTACAGACAAACAATTTGGAAGTTCTTAGAAATATCAGCATTACTGAGGCAGAGGTACTGAGATGTTTAGATAACCTCAATGAAAGCAAATCACCTGGACCCGATACAATTTTTCCCAGAGTTCTTAAAGAAGCTAAATGCGAGCTCTCCAAACACCTGACGCTGATCTTTAACAAATCCTTGGAAACCGGCGAAATACCTGATGAGTGGAAGCTTGCGAACATAACACCAATTTTGAAAAAAGGTAGCAAATCTTTGCCTAGCAATTATCGTCCAATCAGCTTGACCTCAGTAGTATGCAAAATACTAGAAACAATAATAAGAAACAGACTCTTTAATCACTTGGAGGAAAATAATATACTAAAAGACACACAACATGGTTTTCGCAAAAAACGTTCCTGCTTAACAAACCTTTTAGACTTCTTCCATGACATCCTAAATCTATATGATGAAAGTAAAGCTGTAGATATTATACAGGTGTACTTAGATTTCCAGAAGGCCTTTGATAAAGTTCCACACAAACGGTTAGTGATGAAATTAAAAGCACATTGAATACAAGGCAGCATTTTCCAGTGAATAGAAAATTGGCTTAGTGAAAGGGAAACAAAGAGTAGTTATTAATGGGGAAGCATCAACGTGGACCAATGTAACTAGTGGTGTACCTCAAGGATCAGTGCTGGGGCCAGTCCTTTTCCTAATTTACATTAACGATATAGATGAGGGTCTCACCTATACAATCTCAAAGTTTGAGACACAAAAATTGCAAGTACCATACTGACAAATGAACATGTTGAATATATGCAAAACAATTTAAACAAGCTTTCACAATGGGCTAAAATCTGGCAAATGTGCTTCAATGAAGATAAGTGTAAAGTACTTCATATCGGATACCGCAATGAAAAAGCAGACTACTCGATGAATGGCACCCAGCTAAAGTGTAGACAGAGAAACTGATTTAGGAGTAACAATATCCAGTAACGTAAAACCAAGTCAACATTGTGCTGAAGTTGTTAAGAAGGCAAACAAAATTATATGTTTCATGGGTAGATAATTTGAACATAAATCAAAAGACATTATCCTCACCCTTTAAAATTCATTAGTCCGCCTACTTTTGGAATACAGCATTCAGTTCTGGTGCCCTTACTATAAAAAAGATATAGACAAATTGGAACAAGTTCAACCTAAAATTCCCAAGATGATACCCTGTCTTCGGAACAAACCATACGAGGAACGTCTTAAAGAAGTAAATTTATATCCATTAACCAAGTGCAGATTGAGAGGTGACCTTATTCAAGTTTTCAAGATCATTAAAGGCATCGACAACATGAACTGTAATAAATATTTTACGATTGACCGATCAAACTACACGCGGGGAAATGGCTGCAGGTCAATCATTCAACTGTAACGAATCCAAGAATTTCTTCTTCAATTGAGTCGTCAACTTGTGGAATGGGCTTCCCCAAGATGTCATAGACTGCAACACCGTTGATCCCTTTAAAGTTCGCATAGACAAGCACCTTGCCCTGAACCCAAGGTTGACTGCATTAAATTGTAATTGAATAAATATTTTCTTTAGTAGTGTTTGTTCAATAACCTAATAGATCTTAATATAATTTCCCCTGCCATGAACTAAGCCCCAGGGCAGCACTTCCTTCTCACATCTTTTCCACATTCTCTCCGAAATATGGTTGCAACACTTGGAACAGCAGTTTTTTGGAGGGCAAGTAACCTCGAGGATTCGCATGACCTGTTGTTGCTTGTTTTCCTTTGTACTCCTTTGTACCTACAGAGGCTTTAACCTTTGAACGGCGAGCTGTGTGTAGTGAACACCATACTACTGGGCAGCAATATTAGGCTCCATTCCCGCTTATGATCGACATTTTACGATAAATATCTTTTTTACTTATTCATATGCGCCTATTTTATGTTTAATATGAAGATAGTAACATGTAACAACAATAAAACAAGTGGGAATAGTGTTTGGATGGTGGGAATTGCGAATTATTGCCGACCGGTCATTCATGAAATGTGAGGCAGGCGAGGCCTACACCCTCCCTTCTCATGCCTGGAGAGAGACTGAGGGTGTGAGGCTTGTCTGTCTCTCTCTCTCTCTCTCTCTCTCTCTCTCTCTCTTTCCCATGCATAGACACACGCAACACCACACCCTAGGATCGGTTTGGAGATATTGGCACGGTAAATACACTAATAAATAATGGTAATAAGAGAAAAAATAGGTGATAATTGAAGGGGGGTAAGGAGGGGATTTTTACACATGTGGAGGAGTGATAGGCGGTATGGAGGGGAATTATCTCACTTAATCACCATTTCACTTGTTTTAAGTGCTGCTGGGGCCTTTTAAAAGTTTTTTTTTATGCCTTACCTCTTAAGAGTATTCTCGCCTTTGCCCACCAAAACCTCTTAAGAGTGTTCTCGCCATTCCCGGGTTAAGCACCCAGACTCAGCCTGAGTACTTATTCACTGTTTAGGTATTCCTTGGCCCCTTTTGGCTGCATGGAAAAAGGGCGACCTTGGCCCTTTCCACTGGCAGGGAGGGGGGCAGCCACATTTTCCCTAAAGGCTTCCCACTTGGCTTTGGAGGGGGAGACTCGGGTGTTTTGGCCGCGTAGTGTCTCAGGTTTTTATATAACAGAAACTAATTTTAACTCGTTGCTTTTTGGGACTCTACTTGTATATGTGTGAATGCCCCTCTTAGGAGAAAGATACCCCAAAGGTGATGGATGTATGAACATTCAAAGAAGATGTAGAGTTTGACCAAACATCGCGCACGTCTTTGCTTCAATCGTATTTATCTTGATAGAATTGGATACACTGGTGGAATAAGACATGCTGTTCACGATTCTGAAGAAAGTTTACTAAAACCATATTGAGTAATGAGTGACGGACAATAATATATTTGACCAACATGTATAATTCGCTACAGCTTCTCCAGTACTGAGGCAATGTCAATTAAATCAAACAGACTGATCTATTGTGAATCTTTTATCGAATGAATCTACCCTTGTACTCTTAGCTGGTCCATCTCAAGCTAAGAATTACCTAACTGCTGCCCAAAATATTAGTAAATGCCAATATTCAGGCATATGTAAGACATGACTTTTGGCTCATATTAGTAAATGCAAATATTCAGGCCTATTTAAGACATGACTTTTGACTCTGACTGTACAACAATATGTGCCATCAGTTGCAATGTCAAAATAGAACTAAGTATTGGAGATAATTATGAGGATATAGGCTACTTGTCTAATCTTGTTAATATTATTATCTCAAATGATAAAAGAGACCCTTTTTGTGGGTTATTCACCCACAATAAAATTATACACGGGTAATTTTTTCAATCAATACAAACTCTAGTATTTCGTTTGCACGAGGTCATTTTGTCATCACAAATTCTAGTATTTCGTATGCTTATAATATTATTATTTTAATTGCATGATTTATTAGAGTGTTATACAGTAATTATAATTATTTGAACTTTCGTGAGTAATTTGCATAACTCCAAATGAACTGTACACATACTTCATATTAATCACCCCCCCCCCCAAAAAAAAAAAGCCTGATTGAAACTCGTAAAATAGAATTACTAAGACGAAAATTGATGTTTGAGAAATGATCCCAGGTGGTATGTCAGCTCTATACCGCGCTATAACACATTATTGACGAGGTTTTCCTTAGATATGTTTGCGAAACCTTGAAAGCAAGAACTGAATAGAGAAGAAATATGTGGCAAGTGGGAGAAGGTATTAATGAATTGTGGGGAGGAGGGGGGGGGGGGTAATTAAAAAGTATCCACAATATTGAGGTCAATAAATACTCCACAATTGTTCATTTAAAATACACTAACAAACATGATTGCAAGATCATTGGAAAGCATTTCCACTCGCTCGAAGCAAAGAATTTCTATTCCAATTGAGTGGTAAACTTAATGCATATCACCAACTGGTGTACTATCCAAACTTTAACAAATATACTAGAAAGTTATCTCGCTCTGCACGTACAAATGAATAGCTTCCCTTCATAATAGATAGCTTTCATCAGCCTGGCAAGGATCAATAGATATATTGTTGCTAATTTTCCTGTGAACCATATTTGCCATACACTTCATCCCACCTCACAACCCCCACCATTTTTCCTCCTACATCCCACTCCAATCCTCACTCCAACACCCCTTACAACTCTCCACACAAAACACTCCCTCTCCAATAACCCACACCTCCCCTCACACCAACACCCCTTACAACTCTCCCCACACATCAACCACTCACAACTCTCCCCCCATAACACTCCCCCACCACTACCCCACACATCCACAACTCTCCCCCACCACTACCCCACACATCCACAACTCCCCCCACCTACCCCACACATCCACCACTACCCCCCACATCCACCACTACCCCACACATCCACCACTACCCCACACATCCACCACTACCCCACACATCCACCCTTACCCCACACATCCACCACTACCCCATACATCCATCACTATCCCATACATCCACCACTACCGTATACATCCACCACTACCCCACACATCCACCACTACCCCACACATCCACCACTACCCCATACATCCACCACTACCCCATACATCCACCACTACCCCACACATCCACCACTACCCCACACATCCACCACTACCCCATACATCCACCACTATCCCATACATCCACCACTACTCCATACATCCACCACTACCCCGCACATCCACCACTACCCCACACATCCACCACTATCCCATACATCCATCACTATCCCATACATCCACCACTACCCTATACATCCACCACTACCCCACACATCCACCACTACCCCACACATCCACCAGTACCCCATACATCCACCGCTACCCCACACATCCACCACTACCCCTTATATTCACCACTACCCCACACATCCACCAGTACCCCACACATCCACCACTATCCCATACATCCACCACTACCCACCACATCCACCACTACCCCACACATCCACCACTACCCCATACATCCACCACTACCCACCACATCCACCAGTACCCCACACATCCACCACTACCCCATACATCCACCACTACCCCACACATCCACCACTACCCCATACATCCACCACTACCCCACACATCCACCACTACCCCACACATCCACCACTACCCCCCACATCCACCACTACCCCATAGATCCACTACTACTCCATACATCCACCACTACCCCACACATCCACCACTACCCCACACATCCACCACTAGCCTATACATCCACCATTACCCCATTCATCCACCACTACCCCACACATCCACCACTACCCCATACATCCACCACTACCCCCCACATCCACCACTACCCCATAAATTCACATTACCCCACACATCCACCACTACCCCACACATCCACCACTACCCCATACATCCATCACTACCCAATACATCCACCACTACCCCACACATCCACCACTACCCCACACATTCACCACTATCCCCAACATCCACCATTACCCCACACATCCACCACTACCCCAAACATCCACCACTACCCAACATATCCACCACTACCCCATACATCCACCACTACCCAACATATCCACCACTACCCCATACATCCACCACTACCCAACATATCCACCACTACCCCATACATCCACCACTACCCCACACATCCACCACTATCCCATACATCCACCACTACCCCATTCATCCACCAGTACCCCATACATCCACCACTACCCCATACATCCACCACTACCCCATACATCCACCACTACCCCATACTTTCACCACTACCCCACACATCCACCACTACGCCATACATCCACCACTACCCCACACATCCACCAATACCCCACATATCCATCACTACCCCATACATCCCCCACTATCCCATACATCCACCACTACCCCACACATCCACCACTACCCCACACATCCACCACTACCCCACACATCCACCACTACCCCACACATCCACCACTACCCCACACATCCACCACTACCCCACATCCACCACACCCACACATCCACCATTACCCCACACATCCACCACTACCCCACACATCCACCACTACCCCACACATCCACCACTACCCCACACATCCACCAGTACCCCACACATCCACCACTATCCCATACATCCACCACTACCCCACACATCCACCACTACCCCATACATCCACCACTACCCCATATATCCACCACTACCCCATACATCCACCACTACCCCACACATCCACCACTACCCCACACATCCACCACTACCCCACACATCCACCACTAACCCACACACCCGCCACTACCCCATACATCCACCACTACCCCACACATCCACCACTACCCCATACATCCACCACTACCCCACACATCCACCACTAGCCTATGCATCCACCATTACCCCATACATCCACCACTACCCCATACATCCACCACTACCAATGCCTCCTCTATACATCCACCACTACCAATGCCTCCTCTATACATCCACCACTACCAATGCCTCCTCTATACATCCACCACTACCCCATACATCCACCACTACCCCATATATCCACCACTACCCCATACATCCACCACTACCCCACACATCCACCACTACCCCACACATCCACCACTACCCCATGCATCCACCACTACCCCATACATCCACCACTACCCCATACATCCACCACTATTCCACACATCCACCACTACCCCACACATCCACCACTACCCCATACATCCACCACTACCCCACACATCCACCACTAGCCTATACATCCACCATTACCCCATACATCCACCACTACCCCATACATCCACCACTACCCCATACATCCACCACTACTCCATACATCCACCACTACCCCATACATCCACCACTACCCTATACATCCACCACTACCCCACACATTCACCACTACCCCATACATCCACCACATCTACCACTACCCCACACATCCACCACTACCCCACACATCCACCACTACCCCATACATCCACCACTACCCCATACATCCACCACTACCCCATACATCCACCACTACCACAGGAATATTTAAACATGTTGGAATCTTGAAAATAATTTAAAAGTAATCATAACAGTTGCAAAAGAGATAAACATATGGAAATATGTCAGTCTATTGTAGAAACATTTGCTGATAAAAATAAAAATCAATTTTGGAAAGAAGTAAACAAGAAGAGAGGGAAAGCGAAGATTTCTAATATAATTGATGGAGAAACCTGCAGTACACAAATTACGAATATATTCGCAGATAAATTTCTGGGACATCAAGTTCAAAGAAATGATTCGGATGAAGATGATCTTCTTGATAAAGTTAAAAGAGCTTGGTCAAACGGTACAAAAATGCATTTAAAAATATCGAAAGTTTCAATTAGGAGAGCGCTGGGTAAATTAAACAATGGAATAGGCCATGATGGGATTCACACTGTTCTTTTGAAAAACGCTTCCGATAATTTACTAGATATGCTATCACAGTTTTATAACGCAATATTCTCCCACTGTTATATGCCAGTCGATATGCTTAAAGGGAATATTTTTCCAATAATTAAAGATAATAAAGGCAATATTAGTGACTCTTCAAACTATAGACCTGTGATGCAGTCATCATGTTTACTGAAGGTTTTTGAGATTCATTTATTAGAGGTATTATCAGAAAAGATTAGTATTAATGAAAGGCAATTTGGTTTTAAACAAGGAATATCAACAAGTGATGCATGTCTCTTACTTAAAGAAGCCATGAAGAAATATTCAAAATATAAACGAGGTGGTATCATAATGTTCGTCGATCTGTCTAAGGCTTTCGATAATGTCAACCATTTTTTATTAGGAAACAAACTTTTAGATAGGGGTGTTCCTGTCGATATTGTTTTATGATTATGCATTATTTACGTAACCAATATGCAAATGTCTGTTGGAGGGACCACCAGAGTCGTTTTTATCCTGTGGAAAAGGGTGTTCGGCAGGGAGGTATACTTTCTCCATTTTTATTTAAATTGTATATTGACGACATCATTAAACAAATAGCTAACATAGAGCATGGCTTTAAATTAGGAACAACTAGAATTAATATCCTCGCTTACGCTGATGACTTAGTATTAATTGCCAGAACTACAGACACAATGGAAAGTTTCTATAAACATTTGTCTACTGAACTTGAACATCTTGGTTTAGAAATAAATAAAAGTAAATCTAAATGCATGAAATGTAAGTCACACAGCACTAAAAATAACGAATGTACAATACAGTTAGGTACAAATATATTTGATGTCGTTGATGCATATAAATATCTTGGACATATAATACGCTCGGATCTGCAGGATGAAGACGATATAGAATTTTATCTCAAGAAATTTCACGTTAGTTTTAATAGCATTTTAAGGGATTTTAAACATGTAGATAAACATACGTTTTTATTTCTGTTTAATTCTTATTGCATACCTGATTACGGACTTTGTTTATGGAACAACAGCAATGTCTGGTTACAACTTGGATATTTTTGTACTTATATTCACAATACATTTCGTGATTTGTATAATATATCAGCCTCACAAAATGAACTAGACATAATTATAGCAAGAATTCATTGGGTACAGAGACACGAAGCTCGACGACCTCCCGTACAGTTACCTGGAGCCAGGTTATGATCTCCATTTTGTAACTCTGATTCTATATTTATAATATTTGTAGTCGATTTGTATCAAAGTTATTTGTATTAACATTATTTTTAAGTACAATGATTTTACTGCTAATCGAAGTTATTTTGTATTAACATTATTTTTAATTACAATCATTGTACTGCTAATCAGAGTTCTTAATTGTCATTAAATGTATGGTTTGATCCATTTTTTATTATGTCATGCTTTTAATTTTTGGTTCCTTGTGTAGTTATGATAAATTAACCAATATATAAAATCAGCAGGAGCACCTCTTTGTCATTTAGTATAACGAGGTACGACAACAGCTATAATGTGCAGTTCTGTAAGAGTATGTTGATATTCATTCATTTATTAACTTTTAGAACTACGTTTTCCTTTTACTTTGAAATTTCTCATTTTATTATTTTACTTAGAAACTTTTTACTATAATGTATTTTTATGTAATGTATATGCTACTAGTATGTATATTGCGAAATAAAGATGATTGATTGATTGATTGATTGACTACCCCCATACATCCACCACTACCCCATACATCCACCACTACCCCACACATCCACCACTACCTCACCCATCCACCATTACCCCACACATCCACCACTACCCCACACATCCACCACTACCCCATACATCCACCACTACCCAACACATCCCCCACTACCCCATACATCCACCACTACCCCATACATCCACCACTACCCCATACATCCACCACTACCCCACACATCCACCACTACCCCATACATCCACCTCTACCCCATACATCCACCAGATGTAAGGAATAAAAAGGGAAAAGATAAAGTTTATAATGTAATCGACGGTAAAAATAGTCCAGATGATATTATAAGTGTTTTTACTGAAAAATTCCTAAGTAAGGAAAGTCCTAGTGAAGAAGTGAACATGAAAAAAAAAAATTATGGATAAATTTAAGAGAGAGTGGTCTACAAGACGTAAAATGTACACTGCTGTTTCATATGTGTCTATAAAGAGATCAATTAAACAGTTGAATGATGGTGTGGGTCAAGATGGCATCCATTCCGCTTTACTAAATAATGCCTCACATGATTTACTAGTCAACATTTCATTTTTTTACAATGCATGCCTTATACATTGTTATCTTCCACCTAAGCTATTATTAGGTAATATTAGACCTATTATTAAAGATAGAAAAGGTAATGCTACTGAATCAAGTAACTATCGACCGGTGATGCAATCTTCATGTATATTAAAAATGTTGGAGTTTCACTTGCTGGATATCATTTCTGAAAAAGTTAATATAAACTCAAGACAGTTTGGATTTAGGAAGGGTGCGTCAACCTCGGATGCAACATTCATGTTAAAAGAAGTAATGAATAATAATATGGCTAAGGGTGTGTCTGGTTTCCTTACCTTTGTCGATCTCTCCAAGGCATTTGATCGAGTGGATCATTTTAAAATGGGATGCAAATTATTAGATAAGGATGTCCCCGTTGATTTAATATTTTTAGTTATGCATTACCTCCGGAACCAATATGCTAATGTGGTGTGGAAGGGACGTCATGGTCGTCTCTGTCATGTGGAGAGGGGTGAGACAGGGAGGTGTTCTTTCGCCATTTCTTTTTAATTTATACATAGACGAAATTATCAGTAATATAACAGATATGCAAGAAGGATGCACTCTGGGTGTAACACGATTGAATATCATGGCATACGCCGATGACATAGTATTATTAACACATTCTAAAACTTCTATGGCAAGAATTTACAGTAAACTGCTGCTACAACTACATGAACATAAATTACAGATTAACAAAAACAAGACAAAATGCATGATAAGTAAGAATATAAAGCCAAACACTGTTAATATTGTTCTATGTAATGACAATCTTCAGGTTGTAACTTCATACAAATATTTGGGGCACATCATAACCTCAAATCTGCATGACAGAGATGATGTTGATCTTAGATTGAAATCCTTTTATGCTTCTTTTAACTCTATATCACGGGATTTTAAGGGCGTTGATTTTAAAACTTTTATGTATCTTTTTGAGTCATACTGCACTCCAGAATATGGATTAAGTTTGTGGCACCATAATGTTTTAACATCACAAATTTATAAAACTTTTAACGTAGCCATGAATAATGCACTAAAACGCATATTGAACGTTCCCACATACGCAAGTAGTCATGAGGTGGCGGAGGTATGCGATCAGCTACTGCTGAGACAACTTTGATACATTCAAGATATTACCACAGGCTGCTTCGATCTAACATCCCTATTATAAAATTTAATATACATTATTTGCAAAATGGATACCTAATCCCTAGTATTGTAAAATATTTCAAGGATGACTATAATATTGATATTACACACACTGAAATAGACATAGTTAAATCTCGGATCACATGGGTTCAAAGACATGAACCGAGACGTGAGCCTGTGTACAATCTTGGTCAAGCCAGGTGATTTTATTTAAAGAATGTTTTATATATTACTGTATTCTATTTATCAACGGGGACAATATATGTTATGTTCTTTACTGTGGTTATAGTATTTTAAAATACTCTTTTTAAGATTTATTTCCTTAAGAAAGCTTGGTGCAGCAGTATATGTCTTATGAATTAACTGCTACTGTAATACTTTGTTTTTAATTAAGGTGAATATTTTTACATTTTATTATTAAATAGTTGTAAGTCTTGAACGCAACATATGTAATATACTGTATATATAAATTATGTATATTATGAAATAAAGATAATTGATTGAATTGAATTGACTACCCCTTACATCCACCACTACCCCACACATCCACCACTACCCCATACATCCACCACTACCCCATACATCCACCACTACCCCATACATCCACCACTAGCCTATACATCCACCACTACCCCAGACATCCACCACTACCCCCAACATCCACCACTACCCCACACATCCACTACTACCCCATACATCCACCACTACCCCACACATCCACCACTAGCCTATACATCCACCACTACCCACCACAATGTGCAATTTTTGGCTGGGCGGATTCAAGTGGCCCTTGATTCCGTCCATCTTTGAGCCTTTCGGTGGGGCTTTAAGTTTTCCGTTGCTAAGTGTGTCGGCGTAGTATTTACTCGTAGACTTAACGTACCTAATTTGCACGTCACTTTGGATAATGAGCCGATACCTTTTAAAAATTCAGTTAAGTTCTTGGGTATGCACTTAGAACGCAGGCTCAATTGGAAGTCTCATGTCAATTATTTGATTAATTCTTGCAGTAAAAAGTTAAATGTCATTAAGTACCTTTCTGGCCGTTACTGGGGAGCCAACAGAACATCTTTACTGATGGTGTATAAGTCCCTTATTCGTTCAAAGTTCGACTATGGCTCGCAGGTGTATGGGTCGGCGTCCGCTTGTACCTTGAGGAGGTTGGATGTGTTTCAGAATGTCTCTTTGCGTTTGTGTCTTGGAGCCCTTCGGTGTACTCGTGTGGAGCGTATGGAAGTGGAAGCTAACATGCAGCCCCTCCGTCTTCGTCGTGACAATATGCTCCTCTCGTTCGGGATTTCACTACAACGTAAACGTTCGCTTGGCCTTCCGGCTTGTGGGATCCTCCTGCAGTACGAGTATGTTCTGCATGGGGCCCTGAAGTCGGTGGCTGTGCGGCTTCACTTCCTAACGCGAAAGCTAGGTTATGACCTCTCTAATGTTGATCAGCTGGTTGTATTAAAGATAGCGCCTTGGGAGCTGCCCGCTTATACAATTGATACTCAGTGGCTCCCTTCCCCCCAAGCGTCAGGTGCCGGAGGTGGAAATTCGCCAGCTTTTCCGATCGGTCCTCATCAGACACTTTGCTTCTTTCCACCTCTACACCAATGGCTCTAAGTCGGATGAATGTGTTGGTACGAGTGTGTGGTCGACCGAATGACGCCTCAGATACCGTTTGCCGATCCATACGTCTGTATTCACTTCTGAACTTTTTGCAATTGAACGGGCCATAGATTTTGCCAAGGCTTCTCCTCATGACAACTTTGTAATTTTTTCGGATTCAAAGTAAGCCCTTCAGGCAATTGATTCATGTAGGACGGGTTCATCTGAAATCCAGGGCCGCAGTATCAATAAGTTGCACTCAAGTTGTAAGTCCTTCTCTCTGATTTGGGTGCCTGGTCATTGTCGTATTCTCGGCAATGAGCAGGCTGACGCACTTGCAAAATCGGCGGTGGAACTTGAGGGGCCATGGGACGTCACTCGGGATCTACAGTCAAGTCTCTCTTTCGGTAAGAAATCAATTAATCTTCTGTGGCAAAGTCAGTGGATCGACCTGACTATTCATACTGTCAAACCGACAATTGGGGTTTGGCCCTCAGCTTCCCGTTGCTCCCGGAGGGAGAAAGTCATCTTAGCTCGACTGAGGATGAATTGTACATTCCTAACGCACATGAAACCTTATATCGACCATGTATTCCCGCCGCAATGTACCACCTGTGGCGGGATTCTATCGATCAGCCACATCCTTTTGTCCTGTGGTAGATTTGTGAAGGAGCATAGCCCTCTCCTGATGTACTGCAGGGCGAACAACGTCCCCATCACTTTGGACTCGATCTTGGGTGATGGGAATGTTGGTGTGGTTGACAAATTGATGGCTTACCTGAAAGAGACCAATTTATTCAGAGAGTTGTAACTTGAGCTATGTTTTTGGTGGTGGTGTTTTATTTATTTCCTATGTTCCTTTTTAGCATATTTTTATGCTATTGTGTTCCCACATTATTTATTATGTTCACAGGACCTCCTAAGTTGCTTTGTTTGTTAAATTCTGTAATTTTGTCTGTCATTCACTTTCGAGTAATATTAATTTAAGTTCTTTTTTGCTTTTCCCCTTTGTCTTAGCATATAATGAGGTTGACAGTTGATGCTCTTAACCCAGGAACTGCGGGAAGACTCTTAAGAGTTCCCCCGGCGGACTGCGGGAAGACTCTTAAGAGTCAGGGAAAAAAAAAATCAATTTAAAACACCGAAATTTTTTTTTTTTTTTTTTTTATTTTTTATTTTTTTTTGCCCCTGGGCCATGCAAAATATCACTCCTCTACCTCCCCTCCTTCAGTTATCACCTATTTTCCCTGTTATTCCCTTATTCTGTGGTATATTTTCGTGCTAACATTAGCGAGTTGCAAGCAGGGCATTGTCATCACTGTTAGCAAGCGAGTGCAAGAGAGAGAGAGAGAGAGTATCGATCGACAGTGTCTCTCCAGACTTGGGGAAAAGTGGCGGGAAAGGAGGTTGCCTCAGCCATACATTATGTAACTCCCGGCCTGTATCGCCGATTTTGACCAT
Organism: Paralithodes platypus; assembly: GCA_032716605.1. NCBI lineage: Eukaryota > Metazoa > Arthropoda > Malacostraca > Decapoda > Lithodidae > Paralithodes > Paralithodes platypus. Next base: position 31,431,286 of record CM064513.1, read on the forward strand.
CCAAACGCTGTTTCCACTTGTTTTATTGTTGTAACAGGTTAATACCTTTATAATCAACCATATAATAGGCGCATATGGAGAAGTATTAATGCTATTTATGGTAAAATAAATATTTTAGTGATGGAAACAGCTCAAATACGTGCACACAGGCAGAGGTGTTCATTACCCCCCATGCGCACTTCAGAGGTTAAGAATGTGTTTGTCCTGACACTATTCTTCTCAGCTGACGTTGCCATTATTATTGTTCTTTTGTTAATTGCCTTGGACCTGTGACGTATGCTGGATTGTGATACTTGCCACTATCACATTCCAGTATTATGAGGTTCTTGGTGATTAACATTTTGCTTTAGTATGGCCTAATATAGTCCTGATGGGCTAATGGCCTTCCCAATCAAGCTTAAAAAAACAAAATATATATATATATATAATCGCCAAATACATAGGTGGAAAGGTCTTAAATAGACCAACTAATGAGGCGAAAAAAACGATTCCACAAAAATAAATCCCCTTTGCTAGAAACAATGAATATATTATGCCCTTCAGTATGCCGCACAACCTATACGAATATTTGTTTATATTGGGTATTGCAGGCTTAATCTTGGTCATGCCCCTTAACCCGTCCAATACCAGCGACGGCTGGGAGCCGTCAGTAGATAAGTCACTCGACCCCAGTCCCAGCGACGGCTGGGAGCCGTCAGTAATATAGTTTCCTTGTAACTGCCTGTATCAGGCTGTACCTGGTACCACGACCGTTTGACCACTGCTCTCGATATGGCAACACTTCTCAGCTTATATCCATCCCATAGAAGGCTGGGAGAGCCAGTATTCCTTCATCTCTTGAGGTGGAAGGTTGTTCTATCTTGCCATTTTGGCCACATTGCTTGGGACTGGGGGGCGGGGACTTTTATTACTGTATCCTCCGGTACAGCAGGGGTTAAGATCAAAATGACACAATGTACAAATCGAAGGAATTGGATAGCCCAAGTCTCCCTAAATACACACATGAATGAATGGTTGCATGGTTACCAGATAATTCAACCAGAACTCTGCCAACCATTAGATCTCAACTAATGCCCACTCAATCAGGACCAACTAATTATATAACCAGTCTTAACATAACCTAACCTTACTTTAATTATAGTCCAATCATTATAGCCTACAGTATGAAGGCAATAGGTAGTCATTTTGAGTTGAGAGAGGCTGGGGATCGGGACTGCTAAACTCGTCATATTGAATAGACTATAGTTCTGACTATCTTGAACCTTCAAGGAATTTTTGCGAACGAGAGGTCAACCGCTTCCACCCATTTATATTTCGGAAAGAGATGACCCAACGAGTTACTCAAATATCCCGCCAAGCTTCTCCCTCAGTTTGTTTTTGTTTTGGTGTTGAGAATGAGAAACGACGGAGGCTTGCCATGCGCACCGGCACCCCCCAATAATCGAACGTAAACCAATTTTTAGTATTAAGCCTTCATAATTAACTAAAAAAAGCAGGAAGGTGCTCGTATACAAACGTGGCAAGACGTAGTTTGTGTGTGTTATGTCATTCGTGACCTAAATGGCCGAATATGAAGTATAGTAAATGACGGACTCTCTACGACTCCTACAAGGAACATCCGAGTGTTTTGGCTAAACTAAATTAAGCTGTATTTAAGGTAGTATGGAGGGCAGGGCGGGCACCTCTCTCCTGCTGGATGATTTACAGAGTCCACAAACCCTGTTAGTATACTGTGGGGATGAGGATAATGAAGAGGTTGAGGCTACAGAGCAGCCAAAAATCGACCTCCAGACAACCCTGGCTCTTGATAATGAGTATGTCCGGCCCTTATTATCGTAAGTAGCCTATCCTTTATATTTTCTATAGGTACGAGCCTAGTTGTATTGGTAGTTAATTTAGGCTAGGCTATAGGGCCTAGGCCTTTAGGCTAACGCCTAAAAATCGGTAGGCAGCCTGCTTAGGCTTGATAGCCTAGCTAGGCTAGGTGCAGATTAGGCCTAGGCCACTGGGCCAGGCCTAGTTCCACCAAATTATTTTGTTACTTTTCTTTGGGAACCAAATTTTGGCAACATTCAAGGAGACTACTGCAGGACTCTTCTTCTTTTTGTGGAGTTGCTGTCCCTTTTCAAAGCCAGCTCACCTAGCCTATGCACCGGTGACTTCTCCAGAAACAGCTAGAGCTAGATTTAAGAATTAGTTTAGAAAATATGTAGCCTAGTCGTAGAAAGGATAGTTAAAGAAAAAGATTTGAAGTAGGCCTAGGCCTATATAGCTTAAGCAGAACTCTCCTCTCCTTATTTTACCCCCTCCTCCACCCCCCAATATCTTGTTCTCTCCTTACCTTAATTTAACTTTTCCCCTCTCTACTATTTAATCTCATTTTTCTTCCTCCCCCGCTCTGGTCCCCTTCTCCCCCCCGGTCCCCCCTCACCCTATTCTATTCTATTCCGTTTTCTCTTCTGTCACACCTGCTCCAGGAATCTTTTCACTACCTTCATTCTTTTCCCCATTTCCCCACCTACCCCCTCTTCTGTCCCGAGACCTAACACAAATTTTACACCCTCATCCTCCTCTTTCTGTTCTTCCCATTCCCTCTCCCCTACCACCCGTTTCAACTCATTTTCCAACTGACCGGGTATAGGCTATAAGAACATAAGAACATAAGAACATAAGAAAATGGGAGTCTGCAGAAAGCCGATTGGCCTAAGCAAGGCAGATCCCTGTCCCACACAACCCCAATTACAAAGCCCAATTATAGGCTCAACACTCTAATACCCTGAGGATCATCTTACCAAACCGGTTAGAGATTAACGCAGGATTATGGGGGTCTGCAGAGCGCTGATTGGCCCAACCCGGCTGATCCCCCTTCACACCCAACCCTTCTCGTCCATATGCTTATCCAATTTTTTCTTAAAGCTCCCTATCGTTCTTGATCCCACTATATCACTTGGTAGCCTATTCCACCCATCTACAACTCTGTTACCAAACCAATACAGTGTTCACTGTATTGGTTTCACAGTGTTCACTAGCCTATACCTCTTTCCAAGGATATTAGCCTAACCTAACAACCTTACCTAACCTATCCTAGTATTATAGGTGGGGGCTGCCGCCCCCACACCCCCGCTTTGACTTAGATTTTTGGTGTATTTGTCTGTGAAGTGGGTAGCCTATTTTTCAATTTGTTGATAACGAAAATCCTCCATGCGGACTAGCCTATATAGATAATATAGAGAAAAATATGGCGAATCTATTGGTGCCTATTTTCCCTAATAAATTGTTTCTCATAACGTTGCACTAGTGTCCTTGAATATTATCCAAATTTTGGACAAAGTTACTGGCTGGACCAAACTCGCTCACCTCAACGATTGTAAGTTAGGCCTAGGCTAGGGGCCTAGCCTAGCCGAAGTCTATTAGCCTATGCTCCATACTTCTTTGATATAGCCTAGGCCTAGGCTAGGCTATGCTATGTCCATGGCTTCGGAAATTAAAACTAGGCTAGGCCTAGCCTAATTTAATAGTATTTCATTAGCCTAGACTTGTCATTTAGGGCTAGGCTAGTGGGTTAGGCTAAATAAGGCATAGTGCTACTCAATTCAGAGTTATTTGCTTTGACACCCTGTATTATAAGGGTGGAACCAAGAGAGGTGGCCATCTTATGATCTTGAATCAGTTTCCACCTAATATTTGTGTCACTGTTTTGTCATCCTCTAGGCTCTACATCAATGTCAATCATAGGAAAGTTGCTAGAGTCCATTATTGCTAGGAAAATTAGAAGCCACTTAGTAAAATTTAACTTAATAAATTCTTCTCAGCATGGATTCACTCAGGGACGTTCTTGCCTTACTAATTTGCTTAGCTTTTTCTCAGAGGTATATGAAGCAGTAGATAATGACAAGTCATATGATATTATATATTTAGATTTCAGTAAAGCTTTCGACAGAGTCCCTCATGAGAGATTGATGAGAAAGGTTGAGGCACATGGAATAGGAGGGTCGTTGTTGGGATGGATTAGGTCATGGCTAATTGGTAGGAAACAGAGAGTCAGCATAAATGGTACCAAGTCAGAGTGGGGAGCAGTCAAAAGTGGTGTCCCCCAGGGATCGGTATTAGGTCCCCTGTTGTTTCTTATATACATAAATGACCTAGATTTAGGTATAACTAGTAGGATAAGTAAATTCGCAGACGATACTAAAATGGGGAGATCAATTGATTCAGATAGCGATATAGAGTGCCTCCAAAGGGATCTAGATACCTTACATGAATGGTCAGTAAATTGGCAGATGAAGTTTAACATTGACAAATGCAAGGTATTAAAGATAGGAAAGATGCAAACAAATGTTAAATATAAACTAGCTAATTTAGAATTAGAAAATTCAGACTGCGAGAAAGATCTAGGTGTGTTTGTTAGCAATGATTTGAAGCCTAGAAAACAGTGTATAAGCGTTCGTAACAAGGCAAACAGGATTCTCGGGTTCATCTCTAGGAGTGTGAGTAACAGAACTGCTGATGTTATCTTAAAACTTTACTTGTCATTAGTGAGACCCCATATGGATTATGTTGTCCAATTTTGGTGTCCTTATTACAGAATGGACATAGATTCATTGGAGAGAATTCAGCGTAGAATGACAAAAATGATCCATAATATTAGAAATTTTCCGTATGAAGAAAGGTTGAAGAAATTAGGTTTACATTCATTAGAGAGACGCAGAGTTAGAGGGGATATGATAGAGGTGTTCAAGTGGGTTAGTGGGATTAACAAAGGGGACATGACAAATGTACTAAAGCTCAGTGATAGCGAAAGAACTCGTACCAATGGTTTCAAATTAGATAAATTTCGTTTCAGAAAAGATATAGGCAAATATTGGTTTGGTAACAGAGTTGTAGATGGGTGGAATAGGCTACCAAGTGATATAGTGGGATCAAGAACGATAGGGAGCTTTAAGAAAAAATTGGATAAGCATATGGACGAGAAGGGTTGGGTGTGAAGGGGGATCAGCCGGGTTGGGCCAATCAGCGCTCTGCAGACCCCTGTACTCCTGCGTTAATCTCTAACCGGTTTGGTAAGATGATCCTCAGGGTATTAGAGTGTTGAGCCTATAATTGGGCTTTGTAATTGGGGTTGTGTGGGACAGGGATCTGCCTTGCTTAGGCCAATCGGCTTTCTGCAGACTCCCATTTTCTTATGTTCTTATGTTAAGATCAGCGGGGGTCTGGGCCCTCTGGCCTTGGGGAGGGGGGGGGGTGGGGGGCAGCAGCCCCCAGGACAGGTTAGGGGTATAAAATACTGTGTAGCGGGTGGACATGTATTTATATCTCAATAATTTGGTAATGTTACAATAGGCTAGGCTATATTTTTAAGTTTTACATTCATAAATAGTCCACTAATATACTAGGTTAGGTTAGGTTAAAGATATTGTTCAATGTTTCTTAGTAAATAGGCATCTGAAAAACAGTTCTACCCGCTACAGCGGCTACACAGGATCTTACCGACAGGCCTAATGGGGGTAAATATTAATTTCTGGCAGCCCCCAGGACAGGTTAGAGGTATAATCCTGTGTAGCGGGTGGACATGTATTTATATCTCAATAATTTGGTAATGTTACAATATATTTTTAAGTTTTACATTCATAAATAGTCCACTAATATACTAGGTTAGGTTAGGTTAAAGATATTGTTCAATGTTTCTTAGTAAATAGGCATCTGAAAAACAGTTCTACCCGCTACAGCGGCTACACAGGCTACACAGGATCTTACCGACAGGCCTAATGGGGGTAAATATTAATTTCTGACAGTCCTTGGTATAAAACAAGGGAAGGATGTAGGCTAGGCCTAGTATCCGGGTGTACGGTCAGACGATCGCAAATTCGTCATGTTTACATAGAACATAAGAACATAAGAAAATGGGAGTCTGCAGAAAGCCGATTGGCCTAAGCAAGGCAGATCCCTGTCCCACACAACCCCAATTACAAAGCCCAATTATAGGTTCAACACTCTAATACCCTGAGGATCATCTTACCAAAACGGTTAGAGATTAACGCAGGATTACGGGGGTCTGCAGAGCGCTGATTGGCCCAACCCTGCTGATCCCCCTTCACACCCAACCCTTCTCGTCCATATGCTTATCCAATTTTATCTTGAAGCTCCCTATCGTTTTTAATCCCACTATAGCACTTGGTAGTCCATTCCACCCATCAACAACTCTGTTACCAAACCAATATTTGCCTATATCTTTTCTGAAACTAAATTTATGTAATTTGAAACCATTGGTACGAGTTCTTTCGCTATCACTGAGCTTTAGTACATTTGTCATGTCCCCTTTGTTAATCCCACTAACCCACTTGAACACCTCTATCATATCCCCTCTAACTCTGCGTCTCTCTAACGAATGTAAACCTAATTTCTTCAACCTTTCTTTATACGGAAGATTTCTAATATTATGGATCATTTTTGTCATTCTACGTTGTACTCTCTCCAATGAATCTATGTCCATTCTGTAATAAGGACACCAAAATTGAACAGCATAATCCATATGGGGTCTCACTAATGACAAGTAAAGTTTTAAGATAACATCAGCAGTTCTGTTACTCACACTCCTAGAGATGAACCCGAGAATCCTGTTTGCCTTGTTTCGAACGCTTATACACTGTTGTCTAGGCTTCAAATCATTGCTAACAAACACACCTAGATCTTTCTCACAATTTGAGTTTTCTAATTCCATATTAGCTAGTTTATATTTAACATTTGTATGCATCTTCCCTATCTTTAATACCTTGCATTTGTCAATGTTAAACTTCATCTGCCAATTTACTGACCATTCGTGTAAGGTATCTAGATCCCTTTGGAGGCACTTTATATCTCTATCTGAATCAATTGTTCTCCCCATTTTGGTATCGTCTGCAAATTTACTTATCCTACTAGTTATACCTAAATCAAGGTCATTTATGTATATAACAAACAACAGAGGACCTAATACAGATCCCTGGGGGACACCACTTTTGACTGCTCCCCATTCTCCCCATAGGTCGATCTCTCGCCGCTCGCGGTTAAGTTCCTGTCTATTTTTTTCTGTTATTTGCACCATGCTGGCAATAACCTATAACAATGTTGGCAGTTTGAATCTGCATGCAAATGAAGTGGCTGAGATGTGTGAGAGGAGGCGAGTGGACGTCTGCTGTGCCCAAGAAACACTCCAGAAAGGGCCTGGGGTACAGTGGATTGTTGGAAGAAAGAAAAGATATAGGATCTACTGGATGGGGGTGGAGACTGATAAAGCGAAAGGAGGAGTGGGTGCACCATCTGGTGGCTGAAGAGCTGGCGGAAAGTGTGCTTCAGATTACGAGAGTTAGTGAAAGGCTGATTGTTTTGCAGTTGAAAATTGGTGAAAGAATTCTAAATGTGATATCTGCATATGCTCCACAGGCTGGCCTACAGAAAGAGATAAAAGAGGACTTCTGGAATGACACCGTCAGTGTCATTTCGGGCCTCTCGGTCTAGTCTCGGAGAATGAAATAACAATCCTGGGAGGGGACCTGAATGGTCACGTGGGAGCATAGATCTGCAGATGGATACGAGGGAGTGCATGGAGGAAATGGTTACGGAAGGAGGAATCTGGAAGGCGAATATATACTGGAGTCCTGCGTTGCACTCAACATGGTTGTGTGTAACACGAAGTTCAAGAAAAGGCAGAGCCATCTGGTCACATAACTCTGGGGTATTCAGTAGCCAGATAGATTACCGGTACTTCTTGGTTAACAGGAAAGACTGGAAACTGGTTCGGGATGTAAAGGTCATCCCGAGCAAAGAATGTATCCCCCAGCATAAGCTACTGGTGTGCGACATGAGCTTATACCTGTACAGAGATCCTAAGCGCAAGAAGGTATATATGCCCAAAAGAAATGTGTGGCTGCTGAAGAACAAGTTAGTTAGAGATAGGTTTCATAGTGAACTGGTGGAAATTAATAGAAATAAGGAAGCCAGGCCTAGCGATGTAAATAGTCAATGGAATTTTCTTAAGCATAGCCTTCTCGGTGCCACTGACAAAGTCTGTGGGAAAACAAAGGGTCACCCCAGGAATAAGACCTCCTGGTGGTGGAACGATAAAGTAGAACATGCTGTGAAAGAGAAAAGGAGATGCTTCAAAGCATGGAAGAAGGGAGGCAGCAAGGAGGAATACCAGGCAGCTAAACAAACTGCCAAAAGAGTTATTTACAATGCTAAAAAAGGCATTAAGGACCTGGTCCTCGAACAAGTGTGTAACACTGACAATCCCAATGGGATTTTCAACCTAGCTACAGTAGGCGAGTTAAAAATGACAGTAGGGATATTATAGGTGAACAGTGTGTTAGAAACGATAATGGGAAGATTGTGTAGCCTATGCAGAAAAGTAAATCAGAGAAGCATGGAAGGCACACTATGAACGATTGCTAAATGTAGAGTTTTAATGGGATAAGGAACAGCTTAGTATCGAAAAACCAATATCTGGACCCCCTCCTTTGATAGCACCAGCTGTAGTGAGCGACGCAATCAATAAAATGAAGGACGGTAAAGCTCCATGGTGCTCTGACATTGTCGCTGAGATGATAAAAGTCTCAGGGGAGACTGGTGTCAACTTAGTCACTGAGTTGATAAACACCATTATTAAAGATGAGAAATTCCCCGAGGATTGGCAAAAAAGTGTAATAGTAAATAGGGTACGAGTACCAATGCAGACGCAAAAAATGGGCACTATTTTTTTTTATCGAGTTGCTTCTGTCAGCCTATAACAGATTGAAAATTGGGGGTAGGGGGGATAAATAGCAAAAAGGCTATATTTTTAAAGCAAATCAACAATTTTCTTGTATCTCTTATTCTTTAAGAGAGAGAAGACAAATAAGAGATGCGTCTCCATATGTTCACAAAACCATAAGGAGACGCCCCTGGACCTAAGGAGACGCAGGTATGTTTAAAACACAAAAACACACATAAAATGATATAAGTACTTACCTCATGGGTACCAGAAAGAAAGCATGGTACTTTTGGTTGTAAGTTGACAATGCTAAAGCAATAAAACGGACTGACATAGGCCTTATAATATATATTATTAGAGATACAGTACATAAAATATTACTAAACATACTAATTGCTCATTGTAGGCCAATAACAAAACAGTTTAGAGGATGCAGGGAAGTTATATATGTAACATTCATGCTAATACGAGGTTTAAATCAAGCACCAGTCGCCAACCCGGGCATATTTGGGGAAAATAGGGATAGGAAATGGGCGGAGGGCCTGGAAATATAGTTATTTTTTCATCACTAGGCTGACAGGGCCCACACAAACATTTGACTGCTGGCAAGAACATGCTTAATGTGATTTTGAATTGCTGAGGGGGTAAAAGGGGTGCGTCTCCTTAGGGCCAGCAAAACATTCTGGAGGTCCAATAGAGACGCATTTTTCAAACTGTTGCCATACCTCACTGGTAGAAAGCCATTCTCCCCACTATGTATGGTGTAATTAGGGTCGAGTTTCCTTCACCCAGGATAAAAGAAAAGGTTATTATGTTTAATAATGTTAACAAAATAAACACACATTTACAAGGACCTAAGGAGACGCAACCCGGCTACCCTAAGCAGACGTGTGCATCTCTATAAATGCGTCTCTATAGGGCCCAGGGTTCTAGTTAAGGCAGCTTCGTCAATGGTGAAGGAAACTCAACCTTATTTATACCAGACATAGAGGAGAGTATGCTGTGGTACCAGTGTGGTGTACGACCTTCTGGCATCAATTTGAAAAAATGCATCTCCATTGGATTTTACTATTTTTGCTGGACCTATGGGGACGCACCCTCACCCCCCTTCAGCCGTGCAAGTAAAAGCCTTTTGATCATGCAGTGTTATACTTCAACTCATGCACTATCAACCTGCAGTAATAGAAACGAGATTCAAATTAGGGAACTGTAAGAAATTTAGCTTTAAAAAAAAAAAAATCCTTAGGTTTTCGTAAGGAATTTGCGAAAACATGATTTTGTTTTAGTTCATCTCATCTCACACAATAACATATGAAAATAATAAGCTGGTACTATGTGAACATATTAGGTGATAGTTAAATAATATTTTGGCCCACCATTCATGCATCTATCTACTCATCCTATGCCTGTGCAAGTTTTTTTGTTTCAAGTGCGTCTCCTTTGGGCAATGCGTCTCCATTGGTACTCGTACCCTATATACAAAGGAAAAGGGGATGCACTAGATAGAGGTAATTATAGGGGCCTGAAAATGCCTGACAAAATCATGAAGGTCTGTGAGAGAGTCTTTGAGGGTTTGATCAGGCAAAGCATCTCCATTGATGATATGCAGTTTGGTTTTATGCCAGGACGTGGTACAACCGATGCTATCTTCATAGTCAGGCAGATACAGGAAAGATACTTACTAAAAGGCAGGGATCTTTACTTTGTGTTTGTAGACCTGGAGAAGACCTTTGACAGGGTACCTAGAGATGTTGTGCAGTGGGCTATGAGGAAACTTGGTGTGGAAGAGTGGCTGGTGCGTGTGATAATGAAGATGTATGAGGATTCGCGAACTGCGGTGAGCGTGAAAGGTGTACTGAGTGATGAGTTCACAGTCCGTGTTGGAGTTCATCAGGGTTCAGTGTTAAGCCCCCTCCTCTTTATTATGGTCCTGGAGGCACTGTCTAGAGCTTTTAGAGGCGGACTCCCGTGGGAACTGTTCTATGCAGACGATTTAGTCCTAATAGCTGACAATATGGAAGATGCTGAGGCCAAATTCAGAAGATGGAGAGAGGGCATGGCGAGCAAGGGTTTAAGAGTCAATATTAACAAAACCAAGGTTATGCATTGTAGATTGAGACGAGGCAATGTGGAAAAGAGCGGTGCATACCCATGTGCAGTGTGTGGAAAGGGTGTGGGCGCTAACTCGATTCGATGTAGCATCTGTCGATGTTGGGTACACCATGGGAGTAAGCGCTGTAGTAGAATAAAAGGACCCCTGCCGAAGGATAAGTCAGAAATAGAGAAATTTGAGTGCGTAGTGTGCAAAGGCGAGCTTGTGTTAAGTGATGATCCTGTGGCTGTGAACTTTGGAAATGAGTCATTGGAGCTGGTGGACAAGTTTTGTTACCCAGGAGATACCATCTCTGCCGGTGGTGGGGCCGAGGCTGCCACTGTCGCTAGAATTAGATGTGGCTGGGGGAAGTTCAGAGAACTGCTGCCAATTCTGACCATGAAAAGAATGTCTCTCCCTGGTATATTCCTCATGTGTTAGAAGTGCAATGACGTATGCCCCAGAAACATGGGCCGTTAAAGTAAAGGATGTCAACAGAATGGAACGTAATGAGATGAGAATGGTGAGATGGATATGTGGGGCCAGGCTGCAGGATAGAATAACAAGTGATGAGTTGAGGAGACGTTTAGGTATAAAGAGTATTAGCGAGGTGATGCGTACAAGTAGACTGGGATGGTATGGACATGTGGAGAGAATGGATGAACAAAATTGGGTGACAAAATGCAGGTCTGTGATTGTGGAGGGAGCTGCACCAAGGGGTGGACCGAGGAAGACCTGGGATCGGACTATACGTGCCGATCTCAAATCCAAAAACTTGACAAGTGAAGCAGCCCTTAACAGGGTTACCTGGAACGCCGCCATTAGGACAAGAGACTGAAACTGCACGTATGTGTGGAGCACTCAATCTTAAAATGTTATGTATGTACTGTATGTATCAATATGAACGGTCAACCTAACCTTGAGTATGTCAAGACCCCAAACTACAAAATCTATTCTGTAGACCGTAGAACTGAATGATATTACAGTACTGTACTGATGTACAGACGGATACCATAGTCTCTAGCCCACTCATACAAATTTGTGGACTTCACCTTTTCTAACTATGGTAGTATATCTGCAAACGAAATTACGGATATATATTTCTATAAATCAACTACAAAACGATCTATACTATTTAGTGAAAAGCACATTCTATCCAAAAATCAATCCAGATAGTTATAATTGCATAAAGGAATAAATAGGGGGTCCACGGATTATTATGAGTGGGCTAGAGACTGGTATCCGAGTATACAAATGATTGAAGAGGCTATAATATATTTAGTAAGGTCTTTAACCTCTGAAGTGCGCATGGGGGTAATTGGAAACGTCCCCCTGTGCTGACGTATTTGAGGTGTTTCCGTCACTAAAATATTCATTGTGCCATTAATAGCATTAATACTTATCCATATGCGCCTATTATGGGTTGATTATAAAGGTATTAACCTGAAACAACAATAAAACGAGTGAAAACAGCGTTTGGATGGTCAAAATCGGAGATATAGCCCACGAGTTGTATAATGTATGGGTGAGGCAAGCTACTTTCCCGCCAATTTCCCCCAAGGCCACTGAGACACAGTCGATCGATACTCTCTCTCTCTCTCTTGCACTCGCTTGCCATCAGTGATGACAACACCCTGCTTGCAACTCGCTAATGTTAGCACGAAAATATACCTCAGAATAAGGGAATAACAGGGAAAATAGGTGATAACTGAAGGAGAGGAGGAAAGTGGGGAAGGAGGGGAGGTAGAGGACTGAGATTTTGCATGGCCCAGGGGCCATTTTTTTTTTTTTCTTTTTTTTTTTTTTTTTTCACTCACTCATAAGAGTCTCCCCGCAGTCCGCCGGGGGAACTCTTAAGAGTCTCCCCGCAGTTTCCGGGTTAATAAGCTACTCTGAGTAGGAATCTGTTGCCGTTGGGTATTTCTTGGCTGTAGGTAATTTACCTACAGTATAGGATTTAACCTCAAAATTATATACTGTACCATAACCAAACCAACTTTTCAGTGGGAGACAGTTCGGATTCTTGCCGGGGAGGTCGACGGTACTACAGCTAATTAAGGTGGTAGATGATTGGATGCAAATTCTAGAAGATGGTGATGTAATAGACGTGGTATATTGCGATTTTATGAAGGCCTTTGATAAGGTCCCACATAAAAGGTTAATAGAGAAAGTTAGAAGCTATAATATAGGGGAGAAATGTGTGAAATGGATAGAAGCCTTCCTGAAAGATCGGAGACAGAGGGTACTGGTGAATGGAATAGGCTCGGGGTGGAGGGAAATTACAAGTGGGGTACCTCAGGGATCTGTGTTGGGACCACTGCTGTTCGTTATATTTATCAACGACTTGCCTGAAGTTATAACTAATGGAAGTGAGGTATACCTGTATGCGGATGACACTAAGCTGTATAGAAGAGTGAGGAGTAAGGAAGATATGGGTTTGCTTCAAGGAGATGTGGAGGGCATGAAGGGATGGTCTGAGCATTGGTTAATGCCTTTTCATCCAAAAAAATGCAAGTACATGCGGATTGGGACCAGCAAGATAGACAAGGTAGGATACAGTATGTATGAAGCGATGGAGGAAGTGAATGCAGAAAGGGATATAGGAGTAGTGATAGACAATAAGTTAAATTTCTCAGAACATTTAGCGGAAAAGATAAACAAAGCCAATAGAATTGTAGGGCTGATAAGGAGGACATTTGTGTCACTTGACGAAGAAATCTTCAGGAATCTCTATACAGCGCTGGTTAGGCCGCACCTGGAATATGTGAACCAGGTGTGGGCTCCATATATGGTAAAGGATATAGAAGCAGTGGAGAAAGTGCAGAGCTCTCCTAGCAAGCTGGTACCAACGTTGAAGAGCGCGGGCTATGAGCAGAGGTTGAGGACACTGGGGCTTCCGACACTGGCATATAGGAGAAAGAGAGGGGATATGATAGAGACTTTTAAGATAGTGTCAGGAAAGTACGATGAGGATGTGTGTGAAGGTATCTTCTTGATGCGGGAGGGAACAAGAACGAGAGGACACTCTAAGAAAATTTACAAAGAAAGAAATAGGCTTGAGAAGGCAAAGAACTCATTTTGTGATAGAGTGGTAAATGAGTGGAACGCACTGCCCCAGTATGTAGTCGATTCCGAATCAATAAGGGAGTTTGAAAGTAATCTTGATAAATCATGGGGAAGACAAGATTTGAAGTTTGATTATAAAACAAAAATACAGAATAGTAAAAATGTTGCGTCTGCTACCGCCGCCACCAACACCGTGAACGACCGCAGCAGTGCAAGTACTGGTACTGAGCTGGATACACAGGCATAGTTTGCCTTTTTCCAGAGGATCTACTGTAAGAAACTGTAAGAAATAAGATACATACATGCATATCTATACTGTATACGGTACCATACAGTACCGTACTGTACATCTAATAAAGTAATTACATGGTCACCACCCTTCGAAAGTTTTGGTAGGAATAGTTAGGTTAAACTAGTTTAATATACAGTGTAATATACAGTGTATATGATCATAACATTAATTTATGGGGGGTGAGGCCCTCAACCTATTATCGTATCCCACGGCCGGTAACAAAACAACTTACCCAACAGCTGGCCGTGGGATACAATAACGGTTTGCTCACCCCCCATGACTTATTGTCATCATCATATATATTACCAACAGGAGCAAATAACAGCTGATCGTGGGATAATTTCGTAAATTCAAGCAATCAAATTAGACGCGGACGTAACTACGAGTAGGCCTATACGACTATGTAAGCACGACTACGACCGCTAACACAACCTTACCAAAAAGGTTTATATCGATCTATCTATCTATTGCCAGATGCCTTGGTCCCTTTGGAGGTGGCCACAAATGAATCACCTCCATGCTCCTTTGTCATCTGGCAGCCCACATTCATCCTCTCAACCAACACCATTTTCACTCATATAGGCTACTGTGCTACAGATACCGGTAATACAGTGCTGGTTTCTCTAAACTCCTTCACTCCCTCTGTGCCCTAGGCTATATCAATCAGATAATTCAAAAATTAAAGTTTTTATAATTTAATTTTTTCAACTTCACATTTTTCATTAGGTTATGGATCAAGGCATCTGGCAATAGATAAGTACCGGTACTGTATATATTTATTAGTTTATCAACTCTGCGTAAGCAGAGTTTGGTATCGCCCCCCTGTATAGTGGGTACCACACAAAAAAAAAATCTGTCGTCGTCGTCGTCGTCCGTCTGTCTCGGAACTCCTCCTAGACCGTTGGACGGATTTTCACCAAATTTCACACGAACATTTGTTGCGTGAATGCAAAAGTCAGTCAAAAAAGATTTTTTGAATTTATGCAATAGTTATGATTTTAGGTCCAAAATATGGTTTTGCCCCAACCCTCCCGGAAACCCTCGGTCACCCAGGCTTTATTGTGGTCGGCAGGGAGGGTTCTGTGGGGGCGCTCGTTTATGGCCTAGGCCTTACTCGGGGCCTTGGGGCTGTTCGGCCAGGCAGCTTGGGGAACAACAACAACAACAACAACAGTAGTAATGATGATTGTAAGATGGCAGTGATGATATTAGTAATGATGGTTGATAGTTAGTAGGTAGTAGGGGTAGGCAGCCCCGCCCAGGGAAGTACTACCGCCAAGGTTTCGGGAGACTCAGGGAATAGCCTGAATTCCATTTTCTCTCCCAGGCCTTGGTAGCTGGATACATATCTTTCTGCCTCACACATCAGGGGTATCAGGAAAACCCTCTTTATATAACATACACATCCAACTTCACGACATTGCCCTACATCGCTATCCTCTATCCATAAAATACTACTCTTCCCACTACATATCATACATGTAACACCATACACTTACCTTATAAATATGGCAGTACAATTGTTAAGAGCAAACCTGGTGGTCCCTCGGATATCCACCCCCGGCAGGGTTGGGTTATTGACACAGGGCCCTCCCGGTCGTCATCATGCGACTGTGTCAAGAGCATTGCAACGTCCCAAAGCTGCTTGTCAGTACAGCTATTTCTTTAGTAATATAAGGGGACTTCACTCTAACATCAATTCTGTACACCAATTTCTTCAAGCAGAATCCCCTACTCTCCTTTTTTTGACAGAGACTCAAGTAACATCCACATCTGACACATCTAGATTTAATTTTCCAGGTTATCAACTGCTCCAAAATTTCAGACCTAAAGGTGGTGTATGTTGCTTCGCAAAATCTGAAATTGCCCTGGAGGAGGTTACTAGTTTCAATTGTCCCTATTTTGATTATTCTATATACAAATTAATTTCTGCTGGTAAATTTAAATACATATGTTGCATCTACCGTTCCCCAAATACTCCTCCAGAGCAAAGTCTTTTTGATTCTCTGTCCTCACAACTCAGTGTCCTCAACTTAAATGCTTCTTCTGAAATCACTGTGTTGGGTGATTTTAATGTCCATAATGTTGAATGGCTCACTCATTCAGCCAGGACTGATGATGCTGGTCTTGAATGTGAGCTATTTGCAGACTCATTTAATCTCATTCAACTAGTCAACCAACCCACCCGTGTACCAGATAATCCTAATCATAATTCCCACCTACTGGACTTATTTTTAACAACCAATTCAGAAAATTATGATGTTACAGTGAGGTCCCCACTTGGATCTTCTGATCACTGTCTGATACAGGCCACCTGTCTATCACCTACCACACCTTCCCACTCTGAACCTGTTTTGGTGACTAAATGGCATTACGATAGGGCAGACTGGGAGGGTCTTCAAGGTTTCTTTATTGATATTCCCTGGACCTCTTTCTTTTCTAATGATGCACACTCCACCTTGAGCCACATACAAGATTTTGTAAAAATTGGAATGGAAACTTTTATTCCTCATCAAAAGTACAGTAAAAGATCTAATTCACCTAAATGGTTTGACCATAATTGTGCTAGAGTAACTGAACAAAAAGCAATAGCCTACAATGCATACACAAGATCAAAAACACATGAAGCCTTTAATTACTTTAGAAACATCAGAAATCATGCCAAAAGTGTATTAAACCTAACTAAATCAAACTTTCTCCATAAGCAGGCAAATAAACTTCTAAATAATCCAAATGATAACAAAATATTTTGGTCTACTCTTAACTCATTCAAATCCAACTTCACTACTGCTTCATCCATTCCACCATTAAAATCTCCGACTGGCAATCTTGTAAGTGACCCACGAGGTAAAGCTAACCTTCTTGCAGATATTTTCTCCACCAACTCAACCTTAGATGAAATAAATCAAGATGTCCCTGTACTTAATTTTAATTCACCTGAAATTCCCTCACTTAAGATCCACACCAGACATGTCAAAACTATTTTGCAGAATCTCTCAGTAGATAAGGCTCCTGGTCCAGATGAAATTCCTCCAATAGTACTTAAGAATTGCTCCTTGGTGCTCGCTCCTGTATTGGCAAAATTTTTCCGTCTGTGTACTCATACCTCATGCTTCCCAGTACCCTGGAAAGGAGCAAACATCCATCCAGTTCCTAAAAAAGGTGCCTCTTCAGATCCATCAAACTACAGACCAATAGCTATAACTTCACTCTTGGCAAAGTTTTTGAAATTATATTAAATAATCACATAATTAAGCATCTGGAGAATAATAAATTAATCAGTGATAGGCAATATGGTTTTAGACGATGTCGATCAACTGCAGACATTCTTTGCCTTCTTACGCATCAAATCAACCAAGCTACAGACCAACATGGTGAAACACATACAATAGCACTGGATATATCAAAGGCATTTGATAGAGTCTGGCATCAATCCTTATTGTCGAAGATGTCACACTACGGCCTTGCATCATTAGTTCCACTAATTTCTTCTTATCTTCATAACAGAAAAATATGTGTAATGGTAGATGGCCTTTATTCTCAATTTCACTCAATAAATGCTGGTGTTCCCCAGGGATCAGTTTTGGCCCCAACTCTGTTCCTCATTCATATCAATGATCTCATATCTACCACTCATAATCCAATACATTCCTACGCAGATGACTCAACACTCCACAGTTCCTTCACATTTACCAATTCTTTCACCCAACCCGATCTTATAAATTCAAAAATAAACACTGCAATTTCTCTGAACCAGGACCTTTCTAGAATTAATGAATGGGGACAAGAGAATCTAGTTTCCTTTAATGCACAGAAAACCAAGTACATTCAATTTTCTAACCGACAGAATCTCACTGACTCCCATATATTTTTTAATGATGTAAATATTCCCACTTCCCCTAGTATTGACATTCTCGGTGTAACATTAACTACTAACTTGAGCTGGACACATTATGTTAGAAGCATTGCTAAGAATGCCTCTAAAAAACTGGGACTCCTGTACAGAGTTCGAGAATTCTTCACTGACGAGCAGTTGGCCGTAATATATAAAAGTCATGTGCGCTCTCAGATGGATTACTGTTCACCTCTGTGGGGTGGAAGTGGAGTGGTTGCATTGAGGCAGTTGGACAAAATTCAAAATAAAGCTATTAGATTAATCAATAACCCTGCAATCACACAGGACCTTCCTACATTAGCCATACGAAGAAACGTTGCATCCCTTGCATTATTCTACAGATATTTTCACAGCAATTGTTCCGAGGAACTTGCTTCAATTGTGCCGCCTCTCCACATCTTTCCCCGTAGAACTAGGGCAGCTGAGAGCGCCCATGAATTTACACTTTCTCCTCCACAATGCAGAACTTCTGCTTATCAGAATTCATTTATCCCCAGAGCTACTACTCTTTGGAATTCACTTCCCTCGAATTGCTTTCCACAAACTTACAATCAACAAATGTTTAAATCCAGTTGTTACAAACATTTTATGAATGGAGGATGCCTTTAGGCACATGGACCTTTTTGTTTTATCTGTGTTTTTCCTTCCTCCGTTCATTGTCTCTTAAAAAAAAAAAAAAAAAAAGTTGTAGTATCAATGATGATAGTAGTGATTAAGATGCTAGTGACAATGGACAGTGATGATGGTGAGAGTAGTAGTGATAATTGTAATTGTAGTAGTGATGATGATCATAGTAATGGTGATTATGACAGTACTCGTGATGATTGTGGCAGTTGTAGTGATGATGGCAGTTGTAGTGATGATGGCAGTAGTACCGTAGTGATTATGTTTATTGTGATTGATGATGGTATTAGTAGTGATGATGGTAACCCATCGCAGAGTTGGGTATGCCGTTTTGATTTTGGGCAAAACGGCACGTCTACTTTATTAACGTTCCAGTGGTCCAACATACAATATCTATGTTTAGACATTTACATAAATCTAATTAACACAAGCTTCTCTTAATTTGAAATATATACTAGGCCTACATATGATAACAGTATATGCATTTGATGTCCAATCCATCCTATTCAATAGAGACGACTCACTGTGGTTGGTTGGAGACACCTTGCCGCTGAACTTGGAGAACAGTGGAGACGTGACAGAGGCTGCGGTTCTGCTTGGAGGGTCAGAGGTGGTGGGGAGGGAGGTGCTGGAAGGTGGAGAGGAAGGAACAGTGTTAGTTGGAGGCTCAGATGAGACTATGGGTCGAGGGGGACAGACCATACTAGTAGAGGGGGAGGTGGTAGAGGCTGGGGTAGAAGGACAAACACTACTGGTTGAGGGCTCACAGGTGGTGGCTGGGGTGGAAGGAGAGACATTACTGCTACTCACCGAGAATGTCAGCCTTCTGCCCTTCACCCAAGAATTGATCACCACTCAGGAACCATTGGTTAGTAGCTACTATACTTTTAACTTTTGTATTAAATTTATATATTATTTTGTCAATCCAGTCTTCCATTGATAGTTTTATTAGCCTAAGTAGAAATCCACCCGAAAAGAAAACTAATGGACATACAGTAATTGCTCACTTATGTTCCTGAAAATTGAGATTTTAAATGAAACAACATTAAGTGAAGCAATTAGTTTTTGTCAATTTTCTTACGATTTTGGACCATTTTCATCTGATTTAGAACTTAATACTGTACTGTAATGAAGCATGACAACTTTAAGTTAATTATATGCCTGAATTAATTACAGTGTAATAATGAAACAACTTAACCCTCTCACGTCCTTGACGCAATTTTGAGCCTATTAGGGATACTTTAAAGCCTTTGTTACCATCGGGGGTATTTAGAAAACTTTAGTTTAGTTACTTCAACCTCTGCAGTTGTCTTTGAGTTAGCTGTGGGCAGAAAACTAATTTTGGAGAGGTAATTATAAGAGTGAGAGAACTCTATTTATTATTGCTAATCTGGCAACCTCTGCGTCATATGGTAGTGAGAGGGTTAAATTGAGGCAACTTTAAGTGAGGAATACCTGTAGTCTTTAATAATTGATATAAGGTTTTTCCTTACCTTATTTTGCCATAGGGAATGGACAAAGGTTTCAATAAAAAAGGATATCGGTAAGTTTGTCTGTAACATAAAACTGATTAGCCTACAGCTACCGGTAGTACCAGTATGGTATGTTTTTGTAGTTTTCAAAACTTGGTTAAAATGATGTTCCAAATTGAGAACTTATATGAAGTTAGTTAACTATTGTTATAAAATTTGCTTATCTCTTGTTTCTAATCTGCATATACTCAATCTCTTGTTTCAGCTTACCATCCTTAATACGGGTGATGTTTATTCAATTTAATTCCAGCCACATACAGTAGAAATGATTTTATACGGTTTTGGAAGGATCTGGATTAGTAAAAGGGCTAATCTAGAGGGGGTGTAACCTTTTAATTAATTGCGGTTCTTCCTAAACTCAATAAAATCGCTTTAATAGTTGCCAAAATTAAATTAAAAAGATGTCACCCGTGCTGAAAGGGTTAATAAATTGAATAACATTTACCTCCAGACCACTGCTTTGGTCAAGGAGAACCCCATCAGTGTGAGAGAGGGAGTTGACCATCCCGAAGAGGTATGGTGGAGTTCGAGTAAGGCGGAGACCATACCACACACCCGTGCACCACCTAAGACATACTCTCGTCTCAGTGCCACCAAGCTCTCTAAGGCTTCCTCACCCCAGGCCTTGCTTTCCACATCTGCGCCAGCTTGTGAAACTCGATATCACACTACCGTCAAGAAGCCCCAAACAATTCTGATGCATTCCACAGGCCCAAATACTACTACTACAGGGAAGCCGTCCTCCACACTCAAACTGAAGGAGAGGGAGACGGAGAATTCGGTGCTGGTGTTTGATCGTAAGATGATACCACAGTCGTACGGGGTGCGGGTGAAGCTGTCCGCCTGTTCTAAGTCCTCCATAGATGAAGACGAGCTAAGTGAGGAACCTCTCGTGGGGCCAACATTGCGCTGGCCCACTCAACCCAAGAGCTACCGAGGGGCTAAGACCAGGGAAGGTACCGTGCTCAGGAAAAACATTCGAAAGGTAAGTACAAGAGAAATAAGCATGTTGAAAATGGTGTTCATATTTTTATGTGCAGTCACATTCTGTGTACTGTATGTGTCCCACCTTAACAATCATTCACTTTTGATATATATAAGTACATGTACAGTACATGTAATTTATGTTCCTCAAGATAGTTGATGGGGGACTTCTATGCTGGGTGGAAAAGAGGTCCAGCAATGCAGAACTTGCGGTCTTAATTTTAGGATGTACAGTACTGAAATATATATTTTGTATTGAATTTTATTGCAATTTTTCTAACTTATTTATAATTACTTTATTCTCAAATTGATAAGTAATTGATTTCCTCATAGCACTATCTTGAAAAGGATGGTAATATTTGGGAGAAAAAGCCTCCTATGACAGATAAGACCTTTATGCTCCATAATCTCATCCTGCTCCTTGATCCCTTTTTTATTCGCATATTTTACACTTGACTCGTGATTGTGTTCTGAGGAGATGAATAATTTATTTGTTTGAAAATAATCAAACATAAACTCAAGAGTATATTGATGGCCTATGGCTTGCTTTAAAAATTTAAATAAACTGTAGGCCTAGTACCGGTACATCCTTATACTGAAACAGCCATTTTTGCTACAGAGAGAGGTCTAGTAGAAGTCCCCCATTGAAAAACTATGGATACAGCTTTAGATAATGTAATAAAAATCAGATAATATAATTAATAGAACACTTTACTCAATAATTTAGCCTATGCTCAATATTTCAATTTGTCCATTTTGTCAGATACCTCCCCGTGTGGATACTGATGGAGAGACGAGTGGGATGGGGTCGTCGGTGGATGAACCGGTGGAGTCCTCCACTGAGAGTGCCTCAGAGGCTACCCCCGCCCCTGCCCCACCCTTCCTGCAGCCCCGCACCTACTCCCTCCCCACCACCACCTCCTCCTCCACCACTACCCGCCTCACAGCAACATCACCCACACCACTTAAGGTAAACACAGAACATATCACGCTCTCACTCAAACAGCTTTAGTATAAGTATGCTCAAAGTCAACGGAGGTATTCCCAACCACTATGCTTTGTTGATCATAAAATAAAAACCGCCCTGACAAGCAGGGCGGTTTTAGGAAGGGAAGAGGATGTGTAGATCAGATTTTTTACCTTGAAATGTGTTGTGGAGAATTATCTGGAGAAGCAACAAAAGCTGTATATTGCCTTTATGGACTTGGAGAAGGCCTATGACAGAGTGGATAGAGATGGTATGTGGAAAGTACCGGTACCGTACTTAGAATATACGGAGTAGATGGCAAGTTGCTGAAAGCAGTGAAGAGCATGTATAAGGGTGCAAAGGCGGCAATACGTGTGGAGAATGAGCAGAGCAAGTTCTTTGATCTGAATGTTGGGTTGAAACAGGGGTGTGTGATGTCCCCGTGGTTGTTTACTGTATATATGGATGCAGTCATGAAAGAAATACAAGGAAGAGCAGTGGATGTTGGTGTATCGCTGATAAGGGAGGAAAATTAGTGGAAGCTACCTGTACTGCTGTTTGCTGATGATGCAGTTCTGATGAGCGATAATGAATGGGAGTTGCAGGGTCTGGTAAATATGTTTGGAACAGTGTGCGAAAAACGGAATCTGAAGGTAAATGCGGGGAAGAGCAAGGTTATGGTCTTTGAAAGGGGTGAAGCCACAGAGTGTGAGGTGAAGTTGAACGGTCAGGCTATGGAGATTGTCAGCTCATTTAAGTATCTTGGCAGTGTGTTGAGTAAAGATGGGACTATGGATGAAGAAGTGCGGGAGAGGGTGCAACGGGAAAAGGGTTGTAGGTATGCTGAAAGCAGTAACAAGAAATAGAGTGGTCAGTATAGAAGTGAAGAAGTCCTTGCATGACAGTATGGTAATCCCGACGCTGACTTACGGAAGCGAAGCATGGACGTTGGTAGAGAGACTCGGACTAAGAGTGAGAGGGTTGGAAATGAGTTACTTGAGAAATGTGTGCGGAGTTACATGGAGGCATAGACAGACGAATGAGGAAGTAAGAAGGAGGTGGGGTGTGGAGGTAGATGTGCTGAAAGTGTGAAAAGGAACACCTTGAGATGGTTCGGCCATATGGAACGTATGGGAAGCGAGAGAATTACTAAGAGGGTGTATGAGAGCGAGGTGGAAGGACAGAGAGGGAGAGGTGGAAGGATGGAGTGAAGAAGTATATGGATGAAGGCGGTGCTGGTTGGGAGGAGGGGCGTCGACTGACTGGGGACAGAGGTGCATGGGGGCGGTTCGTTCGTGGCCACCTCTTCGGGGATCACGGCGTCAGGCAAGATAGATAGATAGACTTATTCAACTCATCACCACGGGAATATGCAGAAAGCTTCATACGAATGTTTGGTATCTCTTTACAGAAAGGATGCCATGCTTCTTTATAAGCTATTTACAGTTTTCCATATATTTTTCCTTTAAAGATATGAAATGGATTTGAAATGGATTAAAACTACAAAACACGCAAAATATGTCCGCCCTGTAAGGTTTAAGGTACTCTTCTCTATTGTCATCATTATTAAAGATACTAAGTTAACGTTTTTCCTTCACAGTTCATATTATATAGCCTACTTTATATCTTTAGAAGTGATAAAATTGCCAAAACAATGTAATTTTTTTCTAAAGTTTAGTTTATTCCTTCTCATATAGGCCTATATTCCATTCTTTAAACCAAATTGTTCCCGACAGGTACAGTATAACTAACCTACCGGTACATGAATTGTTTTCTGATTTGGGATTTACAATTGTCAAGCTTAAGAATGTTAGGAACTTGTTTCACTTTCTGCCAGAATTTTGCACATGCTTTGCATATGCCATAATTTACGGTAGTTGAGGAGTTTGCCATCATTGTGTGTATGTATGTATATACCTGGTACTCAGGCACATACCCCATAGCTGGGGGTGGCCGAACTAAAACAACATTTAAAGTTTGAATTCTTTGGGTCCAGGACCACTTTCACGTTACCTTGCCCCTTTCTCTGTCTCGTCTAGTAGGTGAATTATAAAAGGGGAGGAGGATTCCTAGCCCCCTTCCTGCAGAAGGAAAAGTAGGAAAGTAAACGAGACAGACAGAAACGGCTAAGGTTGGGTAGAGGATGCCAAACCTCATTGTAGATTTTGAATATGTCTGGTCATCTTCTTGATGTGACAAAAAGGTTATTGTCATGATATATCAATATGTTCAGAATTTTAATTATATAAAAGATCAAGACTACTATTGTTTAGCGATGATGATAATGTAATACAGTACCTTAAATTTTCTTGCAGAAGCGTCGTGGAGGTTGGCCGAAGGGTCGTAAACGCAAGCCAGAACTACCAGGGGTGAAGCCTCCCAAGGCCCCTCTCACAGCATACGTTCTCTTCCTCAATGAACGCAGGAAATATTATAAAGATACCAGGCCAGACCTCAAGTTTGGATGTGTGAGTTATGTATTCTCAAGTTTTTTGTAATTTGTGTATAAAATATGGTTCATACATAAATATTAAATTGATGTATGTATGAGACAAGGGTATTGATCTTCATCAATTACTACAGCACTTCTTATTAGATTGATATTGTTATTAGTTTTATCCCCAGGGGGTAACCAAGCTTTCACATTTAGTGGAGGAAAGAATATGCCCAATGTATCCTACTGCATGTTATATAAGGCTACTTAAAAGGGGGATGGCCTAAGTATGGACCAGCTGTCTGTCATCCTGAACAATAAAGTCCTGTTATAGCACTGTTAAGGCTGGTGTGGTTACAGGGTTACTATGTTGAGTTTTGTGGAGGCACAGTTAGCACTATGCCAACATCAGCCACAGTGATGACATGATGGGGCAGTGTTATGGCAGGACTTTATTGTACTACACTCCAACTGCTGAAAGTCAGCCCTGCCTGAACCATTACAATGTATTAGAAAAGGATGGTTGAATGTTTGAAAATTTTACCGTTGCTATAACTATAACCAAAATTACATGAAGAATTACCATTGGAAATTATATATTTTTTCCTCGAAAGTGCACCTAAAGTCCTTCCGGAGCCCCTTCATGTGTATGGTCCTAGAATTGCTTTCTGGGAACATTATTTAAGCAAAATTTCTATATCACTTAATATATGCTGACACTCTAATATTGATTACAGTATATAAATTTTTGGTGAATTTTAAGAAGTGGATAAGGATAGATCATGCCTGTTTCTTTTTAATATTTATTTTCCTTCTTTCTCAGGTAACCAAGCTGCTAGGTGCGGAGTGGTCTAGTCTAACAGCGGACCAGAAGGCAGCATTTGTGACCCGTTCGGAACAGGACAAACGCCGCTACCGTAATGAACTGCAGGCATACAGACAATCACACGATTATCAGCTATTGCTACGCAAGAAGAGGATTAAAAGTGAGGCACCTGATAAAAAAAAATCTTTTATTAACATTACTGAATTATTTTGGGTTAGGGCTGGTCCTGTACAGAGAGGTTTGGCATCCTCTACCCATCCTTAGCCGTTTCTGTCTGTCTTTTTTACTGTCTTACTCTTCCTTCAGGGGGCAGGGAGCTAGGAATTCTACTCCCCTTGTAAAATTCACTTACTAGACAAGACAGAGTAAGGGTCAAGAGAATGCGAAAGTTGTCCTGGACCCTAATAATTGGAACTTTAAATGGTGTTTCTGTTCGGGCTCTTTCTCGAGTCGGCCACCCCCAGCTATGGGGTATGTGCCTGAGTATATACCGGTACTGTACATAAATACATACAGAATTATTTTGTGTATATGCTGTGTTATAAAAGTGAATATTCATTAATTATATGTGATATTTTACATTTAGTACACATTATTATATAAATGGTGCTTATATAAGTATCCCCTTGGGAATTTAAAGCGTCTGGAGATAGATATATGGATAATTTCTATTTTATATGTATTCATATATAGAGTTACTTGAGAAGTGCGT
This sequence comes from Paralithodes platypus, assembly GCA_032716605.1. Lineage (NCBI taxonomy): Eukaryota > Metazoa > Arthropoda > Malacostraca > Decapoda > Lithodidae > Paralithodes > Paralithodes platypus. Next base: position 31,457,435 of record CM064513.1, read on the forward strand.
GCGGAGTTACATGGAGGGATAGACAGATGAATGAGGAAGTAAGAAGGAGGTGTGGTGTGGAGGTAGATGTGCTGGAAAGTGTGAAAAGGAACACCTTGAGATGGTTCGGCCATATGGAACGTATGGGAAGCGAGAGAATGACTAAGAAGGTGTACGAGCTCGAGGTGGAAGGACAGAGAGGGAGAGGTAGACCGAAAGAGAGTTGGAAGGATGGAGTGAGGAAGAATGTGGATGAAGGCGGTGCTGGTTGGAGGAGGGGCGTCGACTAACTGGGGACAGAGGTGCATGTGGGCGGTTCGTTCGTGGCCACCCCTTCTGGGATCACGGCGTCAGGCAATAGATAGATATATTATTTGGACGTGAAATTAATAGTGAATTTAGCATATATTGTGGGCATATTTTTTTTTATATTTTCTTTCAAACCATTTTTGTACCTTTCTGACCAGGAAAAAAAACTATTTTCATTGCTGGTAATAATTTTCAACTTTATGCTATACAGTGGAGCCCCCATCCTAGCTGCTAATAGGTTCCGCAGAAATAGAGCTAGGATTGAAACAGCCAAGATCGGGGCACTGTTCTTATGGGGAAAATTCAATCGGTTCTGTGCTCATGCCAAAATTTGCGTCTTTTTCTATTTTTTGCCTATGAAAACATGTTTTATTGTACAAAAATTAAAATTTATGCATTATACTGTGTCATATAATACACCATAGAATAAGTTTTTAATAACTAGAACAAAAAAGGCCCAACATCTAAACAATTACCACACTTTTCCCAGTGTTAGGCTATGAAAACATGTTTTTTGTCTAGGCTACATCAAGTAGCCTAGGCCTAAATCTTATGCATTGTAAATAATAATGTAGACATGGCTAAATGACAGTCCTAACCATAAATACTGTAGATTGGGGCATTGTTTCTATCATGCGAACATTAGGCCTAGCCTAGGCCTAGGTTCTAAATTCGTCCAGCCACCCCTCAAGTACCCATTTCGCCCCAAACACATCCAATAAATACATATTATGAGGAAAAGACGTATAAATACGTATTATGAGAAGATTACTTACCACACAGATTTTATTATAAAGCATTGTCATATTTAGCCTAGCCTAGGCTAACATCGTCTAGGCTAGGCATTTCAATCGCTTTCGTCCGACATGGACTGGTCTTTGCTCTGTGTTTTGAGCATGAAATTCCTTCATTGCTACCACCAGGCCAACCATCCCTATCACTAGATGTACTAGAAGTTATAATAAATGCGAGAGATAAGGGGTTCAGGCACAAAAAAGCTTGCAAACGGTTGTTTTGTCAACACAGATACTAGCTAAACTGCAAGCGTCTGCTTAGTGATGATGTCATACAAAGATGGCGGCATCTTGTGCATTTGACGATCGGATCTCGGATTCACTCGGATTTCGTCTATATACGGCAAGCACCTGGCAGATTCTTTTGTTATGTTAAAACAAAATTATTGTTTTTGTTTGTTTTCTAGTTTTATGTTCAGTTTTTCGTTATTTTTGCTATTTTTTCGGGTTTCGGCTGGGATTTTAATGCGAGAATTGAGGCTTTTGGCGCGAGAATTGAAATTGGGAATATTTGGTGTGTGGCGCGAGAATTGAATCAGCGAAGACCGGTGTAGCGAAAATGGGGGCTCCACTGTAGCCTAATTATAATGTATAACTTGCAAAATAAACAAACCAAAACAGGGAAGACACAGTATAAAGGCAAAAATATAAGAACACAATCCAACACATAGGGTGTACATCACTACATGAGCAAGTTGATCTGTTTCCCAAGCAAACTAATCGCACATATAACACCGCACTATCGTAACGTTCAAGGAATTAGTCAATTTGGGAAGACCGGGACGTTCTGGTAAATTTTACTAAATTCTGTATGAATAAAGTAAGTACAATTTATGTAAAAAAAAAAAATCTAATTAACCAAATTTGCAAATTTGACAACATATTAACAATAGTACAAAATACATACAGCACTCACTAACGATAGTGCTATCGGGTAGGTACCTGTAAGCATAGCCTGTACAAGTGACCCCTAGCAAGTACTACCCTACAAATAACCTTCATTTATAGTACAAATAAATTAAGGATATCGTAAAGGCAAGCACTTGATATTATCAAATAGTGAATAGATACAATAAAATATAGTATAATAATTGCAAAATATGAAGAAGCAACAACAGATTTAAACAAAGAATACCGGGTAAGGAAAAAATCTAAACAATAGAAGTCAATAAACAATCCATTTATACAGACAAACAGTAAGTAGAGGTTATACAGTACAAGAAACTTAGTTAAAAAATGCTTGATTAAAATTATTGATATAAAATTTTAGCATACAGTCACAATAATTGACCTTAAAAAGATTAAATTTATACAGTCACAATAATTGACCTTAAAAAGGTTAAATTTATGCAACAATTTACATGCATGTAAGCTGTTTCTTCCATTTTTTCATTCTTCTGAGTTTTTCACTCCTACATTTCAATACTCTGCATTCGTTAAAGTTCCTTTTGGTACTTTCCCATATTCCCAAACCCATTACTGTACTGTACTGTATTATATTATTAACATCGTTCTTGACACCAATAACCCCCAAATATAATTAATGAAACCATGCGATCCTCCCTGGATTCGAACACGGTATACATACAGAACTTACATGCTCTAACCACTACACCATCAAGACCGTTAAAGATACAGCACATGACCATGATAAATATCCATTTATAGAGTATGTATGTACCGTATGTATGTAGGGTAGAGATACCAAAGGAGACGAATTGTCCAGTAGAGACGCACTTCATGCAAAAAAACTGCCATGCAAAAAACTAAAGAGTACCTGAAAAGAAAACAAATACATCAAAAAATACTTTATGCTATTAGTGATGTTCTCAAAGACTACCAGCCTAATAGGACACACATTTATCTTGAGAAAAAATAAACAAAAATAAAAATTAGATTTTCGGGATATCTCTTAGCCCAAACCTAAGAAAGCGATTTTTTCACAGCTCATTTTTTTCCTACTTCTCTAACTCAGATCGTTTTTCTTTTGTTTCAAATGGAAAGAGCATGTCTTGAACTATACTCCTGCATGGTTTCATGACTCTTGCATGAACGAGTGCTCGTGAAAGTGGGTGCGTCCCCATTGGTTCATGATATGGTCCAAAACCAATGGAGAGGCATTTTTTCAAACTGGGTTTAGAAAGGCTTAAACCGCATGCATGGTAAACCCCAATCTCGCCCCACCTCCTCCTGTATTCATGGTCGAGTTTCCTTTGATGGTGGTGGAGCTACCTTCATTTGACTTCGAGGCCCAATGGAGACGCACACGTGCGGGCCATATAGAGACGCGTCTGGATGGGGTGGTGGTCTGCGTCTCCATTGGTTTAGTGTTATTTATTAAAGTTATCTGCCCTATTTATAATATTACAGTAAAAGTCCTTTAATCCGACGACCGATGATTCGAATCTCCCAATAGTCAGAATTTTTCAATTTGAGGCCAAATCCGAATTCACCCGATGGTCCAAATTTCAAGAAGTCCCAAAGTCCCCTTTTTGAGGCATTAGTCCACTCAAATGACACATAATGGAGCACACACATATCATATGTTCAGGAATTCACTTTAAAAGTTTACCATTGTCATTGTAGCCTATTACCTACTTCAAAACATTCAGATTAATGGTCAAAGGAAGCTACTGATATAAACGTAAACACCACATCGTCTGCTAGAGAGTTTGTTTTGCTCTTGAACGCATCCTTGGGACGCTCCAATGCGCTACTGGCTTGCACCGCATTTTCTGCAAGCGCATTCAGTCTTGAGCTTGAAAACGCACCTTTGGACGTTCCGATACGCTACTATTTATAGTTCAGTGATCGGAGCGTCCCAAGGGTGCTTTCAAGACAACAAGACAAGGGTGCTTTCAATACAATATAATATAACAGAGCACGTCACAAAAGGAAATCACAAAAGGAAAATTACAAGAACCTCTCAGGGAAGTGCCGTTGTTAAGGCATTACTTCCCGAACCACATCTGATCTGATCTTCAAGAGCAAGACAAACTCGCTAGTAGACGATGCGGACATGTGACAATAAGAAGAAGAAGAACGTGTTTACATTTATATCGACAGATTCCTTTGACCATTAATCTGAATGTTTTGAAGTAAGTAATAGGCTACAATGACAATGGTAAACTTTTGAAGTGATTTCATGAACATATGAGCCGATATGTGTGCACCATTGTGTCATTTGGGTGGCCTAATGCCTCAATGTTTTCGTCAGGCCACAGGTTCATAGGGGTAAAGTCCGATAATCTGAAAAATCCACTAATCCGAACGAGGGCCGGTCCGCTGCCCTTCGGATTAACGGAAGTTTACTGTATATCTTATTTCAGTTGCAAGAATATTGAATTAATAGTGCATGAACTACAACTACAAACTAACAGAAATGGAAAATAGAAATAAATAGTGTATGAACTATCGAATAAAGACTAAATAATGACAGAAATAATCGTACAATTTGTTTTTGTCACGTAGGTCTAAGTGTGAGCTTTCGATACCCAGCTTCACAACACACACACACCCACACACTCACACACTCAGGGGTCTAAATGTGGCCAAATTGCACTTTTTCATTGACCGTGATTGAACATCAACGAGACATAGGTCTACTTGTTTGGACATCCCTCTGACTCCCTCACTGGAGTGACTCGTGCTGCCGTGCGGTGGGGCCAGTGGCACAACACTTTAGTAGAGGGTTGTGCCAGTGGGGGGCGAAGGAGAGAGGGAAATCGACACTCCTTTATTTCTCTCTCCTCTCCCACTTTGCGAATCGGTAATTTGTGGGTTATTTCGCATATTTCTTTTTTACTATGCATCTTATATGCATTCATGTGCTTTGTGGTGATATAATATTGATATATATGAGAGATATAAGCGCTATTGCATATTTTCCCCCTCCCTCGCAAACTAGCTAGGCAGGGGAAGGGTGGCGGGGTTGCTTTTTACCAACAAATGTACAATTCTCGACCATTGTAACTTCACTGCGGCACGATATTTTAAAGAAAATATATATAGAGTCGGATGTTGGTTGGTATTCACTACACGTTGATGTAGTTTTCGTAGCTATTTGGAAATGTTGCCAAAAATGGCTTAGGATTCGGGCAAAGCCTTTCACAATTTATTTTCTCTATAGATGTACAATGTAGGCCCACTATCAGTATGCAACTACTGTACTTTAGTTTAAGCTAGAAGTATAAGTGGTATAAATATTATCTACTAAATAATCAAATTACTCGCATATTAATACAAAAAACAGACGTTCGTCTGCACTGGACTGGGGTGCGTCTACTTAGGGTTTGGTGGTCATAAGGAGACGCACTTGATATTGGACCTCTTATCTCGGAAAATACTTGAAATATATCAAACATTGACACATCCATTAAAAGAATAACCATTTGGTAATATATCAAGTGAGTTTCAAGTTTAAAGAATGAATGAGCTTGACACACTGATTTTTTTCTTGAAAACTTTCACACTTTTTGCGTCTCCTTTGGTGCCTCTACCCTAAATACTCTGCCACCCACCCCAGTTTTCATTTTTTTTTTCTTCTGTGGGGGTAGCCGATGCGAGACAGAGCCCGAACAGGGACATCACAACTCATCAGACAAAACACAACAAACAAAACACAAAACCACACTCATCCAGATCTCCCAGGAGAAACACCCATAGACCTAGGCCCATTTGGGGTCCCCAGCAAAAGATTCCCAGGTCCAAGATCTCCCGGAGAGGCTCCGATTTCCGCAGTCTAATGCTTATGCGCGAGAAAGAAAATTTTACGGTATAAGATTCACCATCCTTCTTTGCTTATTTAGCCAACTATCTTAAGCATTTGTTTTCACCATTAATTCTTTACAGTTAAAATCAGTCTTTCTCAACATGTTCTTCATCATTATAATGTAAAACTTGCAAAATAAACAAACCAAAACTGGGACGACACAAGATAAATGCAACCATATTATGTAATTTATTTATTTAATCATACATGCATTTGTGGACAAAATCTTTAGTATGGATGTGTTTAGTTGACAAGTAGGAGTAGACTAAGGAAGATATTAGTTATGTCACCCAGGCAGCAGAGTCTACTCAGTTACTATGTGCCATATTCTTAATCCCCACACTACTGTACACTCTTCCCGTTGGTGATCATGCATCATACTCACGAGGCCAATGGTATGTTAGAATTGAGGAATTCCTTCTTACTGGTCGGCCGTGAAGTTCAGACGACAGTGTTCCTGTTCAGTCGATTTGTGTTTTGACTGAGAATATGGCCCTATACCACACGCCAACCAATTGGAGAGTTGAATCACAGCCCCTCCACTGTGAGTTTGTCCCTGGGATTAATCTGAAACCCCATATTTTATTTGGCCCTTAGCCCATAAACGGCGACCGTCCTCAATAGAGTGCAAATCTTACTCTGATTTGTTAACGGATTCTCCTACTTTCTCTATTCACCCCATCATTCGCTTCCTTTCCTCCTCCTCTCTCATCAATGAAATCTGATTAGTGCTCCAACTCACACTGATATATATCTATTCCCGCTGAACCCTTCGCTCAGGCTAGGGCCAGCCCTACGAGAGTCTCGTAATGTGACTCAGTGGTCTGGTTAACCCTCCAGCCCCGGCTATGTATTCCATAGCGAAACCCGGGGGTTTTGGCCGAAAAACGTCTATGCCTAGGCTACTGTATCTTTGTTATTCTGACTGCTTCCGCATTCCCGCACATCCCCAAGCGTAGATGTGTTTCGTAACTGTAGAATGGCGTTAAGTAGAGCTCTCTAAGTCAACTGGTTCAGTTGTGATGACGATTTCCGTGGAGATAACTTTGTGGCAAAATCAGCCACTTTACACTACTTTTCACTACTTAACAATAACATACAGGCACACACGAACAAGCGACGCTCTCCTTCTTGTGGTCGGAAATGCGCGGCGTCAGTCCGGCCGGCTGTTGTTTACATGCGTCGGACGGACGCCTCGCACACCAAGCTTACAGGCTTTCAAGCTGCCGGAGCCTCAGCTCCCTTCCGGGTTCCGCGGGGGTGTTTTTTATGGATGTCTCAGAGCCCAACCGGGTCTGAGGGGTTAAATTAAACTACTGTATCAAAAAAATGTATATATATATATTTATAAATTATTATTTTGCTTAGGCGTTGTTCCACATAGCGATTTTGATCAGTTGTTTTGTTTTTTTACTGTGTTCGTCCAAGTTTTGATTTGTTTATTTTGCCAGTTTTACATTATAAGTATTAAATATATGGTACTATAAAATTTGTTGTCAGAATAGAACCAAATACCTTCTCTTGGCGGGAGGGTTTGAACTACCATACCTTCGCAGTTTACGAGTTAGTAGTCCCGTTATAGATTTCAAGGTTAATGCTTCCAGTTGGATCCTAAGCGATCTGGTCATGTATGTACAGTATGTATGTATATACTCAGGCACATACCCCATAGCTGGGGGTGGCCGACTCGAGATAGAGCCTGAACAGGGACAACACAACACAAAAACAAAACAAAGCAAAAAAACTCACACACATCTAGGTCGCCCAGAGAAGACCAAGAGACCCAGGCCCATTTGGGGTCCCCAGCAAGATTCCCTGGTCCCAGACCTCCTGGAGAGGTTCCGGTCTCAACAGGGAGACACGCAACGAAGCTTTACCAGGTGCACAATGCCCGCCCACCTCACATCCAAGCATGACCCTTCACATACTGTACAATGGCTCCCCAGGCGAGGCGCCTGACGGACTATTATCTAGTCCAATTGGCGCCTGACCCCCTCTCCCAACGACCGCGTCATCACTCATTTATTCACAAGCATTCTCTTTTCATTCCTATTTTTTACCACTTCTCTTGCCTGTTCTACAGTCATCCCTCTATCTTCCAATGCTTGTACTACACAATCTCTACATCTCAACGGAGGTCTTCCTATCCCTCTACCTCCCCTTGTGTCAGACTCATATACTGTACTCTCTTTGTAAGCCTTTCATCTCCCATTCGCTCAACATGTCCATACCAGCACAGCACCCACACTGGCCGACAAGGGTTCCTGCTATCCCACTCTTCTACGTACCTCTTCATTCCTCAATCTGTCTCTACTCGTCATACTTACAAGTAATACACTCGGATCTTTGTCCCAACCTGCTACTCTTCTGAAGTATCTAGCCAAGACAGAAATAGCAGACTTAATCAGATGTATATATGTGCAGATACAGTACAGTAGTTGAAATCATTCCAGCATTGTAATCCTTTCTTGCTGTTTATTCAAACATGAGCCTTACAGATAATGCTAACCAATGAATTGCATTTACAGATGTGATAAGACGAAGGGGAACTACTACTGAGGAATCTTCAGACTTCACTGATGAAATTGATGTGAGTAGGACCTATATATAGGGTCCATAGAGGTTAAAGTAGTAAAACCAAGATATGTGTAATATTTCCCAATGGATAAAATTCATATACAGTGCACACTCTGTCCCTCTTAGTACTACGCTTGTTGTTGCTGCTTTATGGCCGGCAACCGAGGCTTAATGGGGCAGGGTTATTACCCTCTCCCCTCGAGCTTTCGTCATCGGATTGACTAATTTTGCTTAGCTTTTATGTCCTCTTTTTGTGTTTTTCACCTTCTGTTCCTATTTTAGTTCTACTAATTGTCTTTTGGGCAACCTATATCATATGCCACCCTACCAGGCCCTCTTTGTTTGCCTGGCTTAGTTGTTAGCTCTAGACCTGACTGTCTTTTCGGTTGCTGGTGCGGCTGGGTTGACTCAATTCTTTTCCGTTGTCTCTGATGCACATTTTGCCCTGGCTGTGCATCCTTGTGGTGTGCCTTCCCCTGACCAACTTCTTTGACCGCAAGACAAGTGGTCATATGCAAAGCTGGCGAGCATTGACTGCAGCAGAATTTTACATGTTCATGGCCCTCAGTATGCTGGATGGCCCATGTAAAATTACATGCACTCTCTGAGTTTTAGAGCACGGGTGATCTCATCTCTACCCCAGCTTTCAGCATGTTTATGGCCCGTGTTAGATAGTTTGCGATCCTCTCCTGTGTGCATCTGGTAACCAACACTAATGTCCACCTACCTGATCGGCTTTGGATAATCAGGATGGTCTACAGCATGATGCGTCACTGCTTCAAGGCCTTTCCAGAAAGTGGTGATAGACGAGTCTTTTGTGCTATTTCGGGGGCGCCTTCACTTCCGACAGCATGTCCCTTCCAGGCAACATCGTTTTGGAATCAAGTTTTTCGTGCTATGTGACTGCAAGACCAGTTACGTGCTCGAGTTCACTGTCTTCAGCGGCAAAGAAAGGGAAATCACACAGACAGTGACATAGGCTTCGGTGGTGCAGTAGTGAAGACAAATGGACAGATACTTTGACGAAAATCATATACTGTACACTGACAACTACTACACTTCTCCGCTGTTGACCAAGTTCCTCTTCGAGCACAAGACTGGTACCGGTAATGTAGGCGCAGAGAAAGGCAGCGTTACCGGTGAAGACAAAGAAGAAGGACGTCTTCCTAAAGAAGTCTGGCCCCATGCTTACCATTCACTGGCACGATCAACGAAAGGTCAACACGATCACCACCATTCACAAGGGTGAGATGCTGGACTCGTGGAAAGTCGGCCACAAGACCAAGGAGCCAGTGTTTAATTAAACAAGATGCAGGGATGGATTACAACATCAACATGATGATTGTAGACAAGCCCGACATGCATGTCGGAGTCATAGACTGCCTTTGAACGTCCTGCTGGTGGTATTGAGGTTCATCCTCCACATGATGGACATGTCGGTCTTGAATTCATACAACATCTACAAGCTCATAACCCCATCACCTCAACACACATTCAAAAGCCTCAGGAAATTCCAAAAGCAGGTCGTCGAGGATCTCCTGAGGAAATATGCAACGGCAAGAAGAGGGCAATCAGGGGCAGACCAAACAGACCGCCTTGTGTATGTGGATTACCTGAGGAGGCACCAACTCATCACCAATCCTCCTACTCGCCCAGGGGGTCCCCGAGCTCAACGAAGTTGCCAGGTTAGTGCCCACACTGTCACCAGACCCCAACAAATATAGAAGACCACATGGATCTGTAAAGACTTTCTGCTGGCCAGTGTTTCACTGACTTTCACACTCGTCTTAACTACTGAAGTGACAGTAAGGCAGTGAAAGTGAGTCTCCAACAAAAACTGAATAGCAATAACCTCCTAATATGAAAAATGTAAATGAAAGACAGTGATAGTGACACTAGATACTTTGTTATAAATATATACAAACCTATTACTAAGTGAAAGCAACACTAATAAGAACTGAATAAAAATAACAATAACCTAGTATGATAAGTGACAGTATAAAAACCTATTACTAAGTGAGAGTGACACTTAATCTACAATAATAAGCTACCTGGCCCTAATAAAAGTGAAAGTGACAAATAATTAGTTAGTGTACATAAGAATATATTCAATTGAAAATTACACCTAAGTACAGTAAACCCTCGCTATTTCGGACTAATTGGGGGAACACCCTGTCCGAAATGTCTGAAAATCCGAGATGTCCGAGGTCCAGCTGTGTCCGATCTAAAAGAGGACAAAAAAACGACCTGAAAGAAAAAAATCTGACGGGGGGTGGGGGGGAAGTAGTGAAACGAGAACAAACTTCACCGTTGATTAAATAGGGAAACGGGAACGAACTTCATGCATGTGAATAAATGCGACCTCAGAAGAAGGGAAACTTGAACGAACTTCATGCACCCATGACAACGAATAGGCCTAGGCTAGGCTACTTTTGGCCAGGCTACCCTATTCGTACTTTAGGTTAATATACTGTACAGTAATAGCACATATAGTACTGAATATGAAACAATAAGTTCAGTTGATGGTCGAAAAATAAGAATCAACACTCCCCGCTTCATTGAAACAGGTCCACCCCTTCACCTCACTTCACCTCTCTCCACTTCTCCACCTCACTCCACTTCTCCACCTCACTCTCCTTAACCACCTCACTTCCCTTCTCCATTTCAAGTGATATCGAGGTCACCTTACGCTTTGGGAGGCATGATAACACGGGAATATATGCGGAGGAGATAACAATCACACAAGATGGCTACCCACTTAAAACATACTGACGCCCGTGACATCACTTCTCGTCCAGGCGGGTGACTCGGAGCCCAGCCTGTATATCGGCGCTCCGACGGATCCCTGTTTTGACGGACATTCACCGTGGATGGGGGCGTGTCATCCGACAACGTCGGAGACTGTCGGAACGATGACGGAAATGTCCGAAAAACGGAAGTAAGTGTCCGGGAGGTGACGGCGATCCGGCTAGTACGGGTTTCCGACAATTAGAGGTCCGAAATGGCGAGGGGTTACTGTAGTAAGTTCAAGTTCAAGTGACACAAATAAACTAAGTCAATAAAAGTAACCTATAATAACTTGTGTAATAATAAATTCAAGTGAAAATGACACATAATGATATGTTCAAGTGAAAGTGACATAATAATGGTTACAATGAAACAATAACTCAATATTGTATATATGACTTTTTTACAATAAATCAATATAATTGTCTCCTGGAGACCATGAGACTTGAGTGACGAGTGAAGCGGTGCGTAGAAGCCGAGGTCGTGTAGGTACGTGCGGAGGTGGCCTGATTCTCCCGCCCAAACTTTCTTCATTGATCACATTATAACACAACAGTGTGGTAATCCCGACACTAACTTACGGAAGCGAAGCATGGACGTTCGGGAAGAGACTCAGACCAAGAGTGAGAGCGGTGGAAATGAGTTACTTGAGAAGTACTTGAGAGTTACATGGAGGGATAGACAGACGAATGAGGAAGTAAGAAGGAGGTGTGGTGTGGAGGTAGATGTGCTGGAAAGTGTGAAAAGGAACAACTTGAGATGGTTCGGCCATATGGAACGTTTGGAAAGTGAGAGATTGACTAAGAGGGTGTACGAGAGCGAGGTGGAAGGACAGAGAGGGAGAGGTGGAAGGATGGAGTGAGGAAGTATATGAATGAAGGCGGTGCTGGTTGGGAGGAGGGGCGTCGACTGACTGGGGACAGAGGTGCATGGGGGCAGTTCGTTCGTGGCCACCCCTTCGGGGATCACGGCGTCAGGCAATAGATAGATAGATAGATAGATAGATAACACAACCACTGCTAGTAGAAGCTTCAACTTAACGCCATTCTCCACACAACGGTAAATGCTACATGTTTTAAATTAAAATGTAAAACTTGCAAACTAAACAAACCAAAACTTGGACAAAGACAATATATAGGCAAAATAACTTATCAAAATCGCTATGTGGAAATAACGCTTACTAAAATAAAAAATTTGTTATGAAAATAAAAGAACACACTCCACCACATAGGGTGTACATTACTACATGAGCAAACTAATCACACACATAACAATGCACTATCGTCACGTTCAAGGAATTAGTCAAGTTGGGAAGTCCGGGATGTTCTGGTAAATTTGACTAAACTCTGCATGAATAAAGAAACTACAATTAGTGTCAAAATATTCTATTAAAATCAAATTTGCAACTTGACAAGACATTAACAATACTGTAGTACAAAATACAAATAGCACTCACTAACGATAGTGCTATCGGGTAGGTACAGTCCCGGACAGATCAAACAGCAACACCCCGTCCACCAGCTGTGTGGTGTGGGGCTCTGCGGATTTGGTAACACTGGCAGGAGGTGGGAGGGATGTGGGTGGATGATGAGGGGAGGGATGTGGGGGGTTTCGGGGGGAGTGTGGGAGGGTGAAGAGGCAGTAATCATGGTATGGCTGGTGGGAGGGGGCAAACGAGTGACGGGGTAGGGGAGAACAGAGTGACAAGCACATTTTCCTATAGAACAAGCTACTCCCACAGGATTTTAAATTACACACACCTACATTATCACTGTATGCTACATTTAACAAATTTAACAGTCTGCTCTCCCCTACCCTGTCACTTGTTTGCCCCCTCCCACCAGCCACACCATGATTGCTGCCTCTTCGCCCTCCCAATTCCCCCCTAAACTCCCCACATACCTCCCCTCATCACCCACCCACCCACATCCCTCCCACCTCCTGCCAGTGTTACCAAATCCGCAGAGCCCCTCACCACATAGCGGGTGGACGAGGTGTTGCTGTTTCATCTGTCCGGGACTGTACCTGTAAGCATAGCATGCCTCAAGTGACCCATATCAATAACTACCCTGCCATCGTCTCTATGCTTCCTAACACCTCTTCCCGTATTGTCATTTGCAGTGATTCTCGAAGCGCTCTGCAGGCGTTATGCGATTACGCTCCCACCGACACGTTAGTGAAAACCATCTTACATGAAATACACCTGTTACAGGCGGGGGTCTTTCCTTCACACTATGTTGGATCCCTGCACATATGGGTATCAAGGGGAATGAGAACGCGGACCTTCTTGCAAACGAGACTTCTCGTGGTTCTCCCTCCCGCGAAGTGCGGTGAGGGTGAAGGGTGTACTGAGTGATGAGTTCGCAGTCCGTGTTGGGGTCCATCAGGGTTCAGTGTTAAGCCCCCTCCTCTTTATTATGGTCCTGGAGGCACTGTCTAGAGTTTTTAGAGGCAGACTCCCGTTGGAACTGTTTTATGCAGACGATTTAGTCCTAATAGCTGACAGTATGCAAGATGCTGAGGCCAAATTCATAGAATGGAGAGAGCATGGCGAGCAAGGGTTTAAGAGTCAATATTAACAAAGCCAAGGTTATGCATTGTAGATTGAGACGAGGCAATGTGGAAAAGAGCGGTGCATACCCATGTGCAGTGTGTGGAAAGGGTGTGGGCATTAACGCGATTCAATGTAGCATCTGTCGACGCTGGGTGCACCATTGGAGTAAGCGCTGTACAGTTGGTCCTCCATTAACGTGGCCAATGTGTTCTGGTTACCGCCCATGTTAGCAAAATCCGCGTTACCGAACCCATATGTTTACATGTTAAAGGTACCTTGGTGTTCTGGGGATTTCCACAAAGTCCACTTTTTCTCCATAGAAGCCTATGTTATAATAATTAAATCAATTATAAAGGTTATTTGACATGTGCAATGAGTTGATTTGCCCATTGCAACAACTCTTACCTCTGAATAAATATTTTGTTTAGGCTAGGCAGCTAGGTTAACCCTCCAGCCCCGGGGGCTATAGCTTACGACTGTGCTCCGGTACCGGGTGTTTTGACGATCTTTGGCCTATGTTAACTACTCTGTAAGTCAATGAATATGTCATGTAATGTTGTGAATAAAAAAGAATAATGTTCCACAAACCTTCCTCTGTCGAATGGCATTGAGTAGAGGTCTCTAGCCCCTCTGGTTGCATAATGGTGAGCGCGGGAAGACGAGTGCTTTTCGGCGGCAAATTCTTCCCGCGTTCGGACGCGTCGCCCCGGCCATGGCTACGACGCACCTAGCCGCTCGTCGCGCCAAAGTATTTATCTCCCTTAGACGATTTTAGTGTTTGATATTGAGAATGTGATGTTTATTTGATATTTTCTAGTTATTTTGAGGCCAATTATATAAAATATGTTTATTAGGGTATCACTGTCACTGATATTGCTAATTTTCACTCGATACCGTACATTTTATTAGTAATTGAGGTAGCTTATTGTTGTATTAGGCACTGATTATTCGTTATCACAGGTGTTTATTATACTTTGGCCATCATATATTAGGTCTTGTGTCACTTTCACTTTGACAAATATGCTTTAGAGAGTGTCACTGTCACTGATAATGCTCATTTTCACTCGATACCGTACATTTTATTAGTAATTGAGGTAGCTTATTGTTGTATTAGGCACTGATTATTCGTTATCACAGGTGTTTATTATACTTTGGCCATCAAATATTAGGTCTTGTGTCACTTTCACTTTGACAATATGCTTTAGAGAGTGTCACTGTCACTGATAATGCTCATTTTCACTCGATACCGTACATTTTATTAGTAATTGAGGTAGGTTATTGTTGTATTAGGCACTGATTATTCGTTATCACGTGTTTATTATACTTTGGCCATCAAATATTAGGTCTTGTGTCACTTTCACTTTGACAAATATGCTTTAGAGAGTGTCACTGTCACTGATAATGCTAATTTTCACTCGATACCGTACATTTTATTAGTAATTGAGGTAGGTTATTGTTGTTGTTGTTGTTGTTGTTCCCTAAGCTGCCTGGCCGAACAGCCCCGAGTCCCTGAGAAAGGCCATGGCCACGATTGGGCTTTCCCACAGAGCTCTCATTGAGTGTAGATTGTGTTGTTGGCGTAAGTGGTTGTGTGAAATGCAGTCTTCTATGATGTGTTTAATGGTATGGGGTGCTGTGTTACATCCCGGGCAGGCGTCGACAACGGAGTCATCCAGTCTCTTCTGATAGCTCAGGAGAGCTGGATGGTGTCCGCATCTCAGCCTGGCCAGGTGGACTCTGTCCTCGCGAGGAAGGGAGGATTCGGAAGGATGGATTTCGGGAGGTCGTGCATGCAGCTGTGTTGTCTGTGAGTGAGTGGATGGATCGGTGAGAGATATGAGTATGGATGTGCTTCTGGAAGTTGGTTCGGGGTGGGCAGGGAGGGAGAGAGGACAATAATTGTGTGTGATACCGTGTGCTGGGTGTTGTTTTGATATTTCTTGGTGTCTGTGGGTGTGTTGCCATGTAGTTTAGTGGGTGGTCTTGGTTCGTGGAGGCTGCTGCCAGGAATTGAGTGCCTCTCATGTCCAGATGGTCTTTGACTTTGAGGATTTTGGTTTCTTGATGTAGGTGATCTGTGGGTGCAGTAGCTGTGCAGCCTGTAATGATCTTCAGGGCTTTGTTTTGAATAGTCTGTAAGGTCTTATGATGTGTTTCAGCTAGGTTAGAAGCCCAGGCTGGGCTTGCGTATTCCATCACTGATCTTATGTATTGTTTATATACTGTGGTGGTAGTTTCTTTGTTGTGTCCAAATTTTGTGTGAGCAAGTGACCTGAGGGCGTTAAGTCTGGGTGTCAGTTTCTTTTTAATGTTTGTGGTGTGCTGTTTGAATGTCATATGAGTATCATATGTTACTCCTAGGATTTTGGGTGTGTGTGTATGTGTTAGGGGTGTGTTGTTTATGGTGAGTTGAGGGATGTATTCGTGTTCTCCTGTCCAACTTGTGAGCAGGGTTGCGGTGGATTTGGCTGGGGCTAGATTAAGTCTGTTTGTAGTGCACCAGCCATGTAGTGTGTTGAGATAGGGTTGAAGGAGATCTGTTGCTCTTTTTGGGTCATGGTGTGTGCATGTGAGTGTTATGTCATCTGCATAGGAGGCTAAGTTTATTTGGGGCGTATTGGGTGTAGTTATATCGTGCATGTACAGATTGAAGAGTGCGGGCGATAGGACGGATCCTTGTGGGACTCCGTTTGGAAAGTTTCTGATTTTAGATGACTGACCGGCAAAAGATACGTGTGCACATCTGCCTGCTAGGAAGTTGGCCAGCCATCGTTTTGTGTTGTTGTGCATGTTTGTGTTGTAGATTTTGTTTGTTAGGTTGTGGCGGGGGATGGCATCGAAGGCTTTACTAATGTCGAGTGGGGCTAATAGTGATCTGTGTGGTGGTCTAGCTGAATTGATGCCGTCGAAAGCTCTTTGTGTAAGGTCTGTGAGAAGAGTGTTTGTGGAGTGCAGTGGCCTAAAGCCATGTTGTGTTGGAGCTAGGGGTAGGTCAGGTGTAATTAGTTGTAATACTAGGCGTTCCATGACTTTGGAGGGGGAGCAAAGGAGTGTGATGGGGCGGTGCGAGGAGGGTAGCGTGGGGTCTTTGTTGGGTTTGGGGAAAGTGATGATGATACCATGCTTCCAAATGTCTGGTATTGTGTTGTGTGAATAGCTGTAGTTTGATATGTTAGTGAGTGCTTGTATGCCTTGTGGTCCCAGGTGTCTGAGGTGTATGTTGCTTATGTTGTCTAGGCCACAGGCGGGTGAGTGCTTGAGATTGTTGATGATATGCTTTGTCTGGTGATTGGTGAAGGGTGTATAGTCAGGGTCTGTGGGGAATTGTCTCTTACGTCGGATGACACGTCGGTCGTCTTTGTGAGGTTTTAGGTGGCTGACATGTGAAAAGTGATTGATGAGAGTGTTTGCTTGTAGGTTATTGTTGTATTAGGCACTGATTATTCGTTATCACAGGTATTTATTATACTTTGGCCATCAAATATTAGGTCTTGTGTCACTTTCACTTAGTTATATGATTTGTAAACGTTTTATATACAATTTATTGTGTCTTTTTTCACTGATTTATATATTTCTATAGGTTCTAATCATATGAATGTCACTTGGTATATACATATGTGTCACTTTCACATATTATTATGGTGTAATTGTATTTGTATCAATGTTCTCATAATACATGACTTTTGTATTACAATACATTGGTTTTCTTCCACTTTTTGCCTATATATAATTATAGTGTACATATTGTCATTTTATTTGGCAATTTCAGTATGATTATTAGAACTCCAGCTTGGAGTGGTAATCAAAGAAGCACTCTAAAGCACAGAGTGCCACCTTGCACTCCACACACTCCATGGTTGACTTTTTACCTGACCTCGGCTTCACCCTGCTGTTGTAGCAGACATGGCACCGCTTCTGCTGTGTTCTTCCTGATTCATTCTGAGGCAGGGAACCAAGCCTGTGCCTAATCAAGTATTGAGCACACTGCAAGCGGTCAATAACGGCGGGCCCAGGATGTGCCACTGCCCTCTGTGGCATAGCATACTTCTCCAGGAGCTCCGTCAACACCTGCTTTTGGAACCTCCGCAGGCTATTGAACTTCATGGGTGTGTTCACATTCCGAAGCTTGTATATGTTGTAGGCATTCAGAACTGACATGTCCACCATATGCAGAAAGAACTTTTTGTACCATCTGCACGAGGTACGCAGGCAGTCAATGAAGCCTATCTGCATGTCGGACTTGTCCACCAGCCTCATGTTGATGTTGTAGTCCAGGACAGCATCGGGCTTGGTCACCCTGGCCTGGGTGCGGCGATCCACCTTGCCAGTCTCCACCATTTCCCCCTTGTGGATGGTGGTCAGGAGGTTGACCTTCCGCTGGTCGTGCCAGTGGATAGCCAGAATGGGCCCCGACTTCTTCTTGAACACATCACCTTTTTTGGTCTTTGGAGGGAAAGGTGGCATGCCCTTCCTTTTCCCTCGTACTGTGCCTACAGTCCCCGTCTTGCGCTCATGCAGGTACTGTGAGAGAGTGGGGGACGTGTAATAATTGTCCGTGTAGAGGACGTGATTCTTGTGAAAGTAGCGGTCCATCATGGCTTGCACCACTGCTCCGCCAAAGCCAATGAGGGGGTCCACAAGCAAGTCCCCTTCCTTCCCGCTGTAGACCAGGAAGTCCAGGACATAGCCAGTTTGGCAGTCGCACAGCACAAAGAATTTTATGCCAAAGCGATGTCTTTTTGAGGGGATGTACTGCCGGAAGCTGAGTTTTCCCCGGAACAGCACAAGAGACTCGTCAATGACGACCTTGCGGAAGGGCTTGAAGTAGGAGGTGAAGCGTTCTCGTATCATCTCGTACAACGTCCTAATCTTCCACAGCTTGTCTGGGAGGTGGACGTCAAGGTTGGTGACAAGATGGAGCGCTGCGAGGATATCAAGGTACCGGTCGCGAGACATAAATTTCCCGAAGGCAGGGGTGGATATCAGATCATTGGTGATCCAATAGTCAGGCAACCTATGCTTCTTGACATGAGGCATTAGCATGGTGAGTGCCAGGAACACCATGAACTCTTTATGAGTCACTGGGGTCCACTGCCTCATGTGGCCCTTGGTCACCTTTCCCAAAAAGTGGACCTGGAATTGGTGCTGCTTATTTGTCTCTTTGACAACATAGCCTACCACCTCCTCATCAAAGAAGGCCTCAAACAGTTCGTGTGGTGGAGCATTGGGGCCTGCAGGAAAATTGGGGGTAACGCCTGAACCCTCCAGTACCTCATCAAAAGCTGGCACATCAGGGTTGTATCCATCCTCATCAACTACGTCTTGCCACTGAAAAACGTAGAATGGGTCTTGTCTACGCTGACGAGGAGCTCCAGCTGGTGGCCCAGCACGCCCACGGCCAACTCGGGAGGCGCGCGCCCTAGGGCGGCGAGGGCGGCGGCCAGGGCGGTGGGCAGCACGACGGGCAGCACGACGCCGGGCCAAGCGGATGGGTCGAGGGTCGTCGATGTCCATATAGTCATCGTCAGAGTGGTCATCTTGCCCTGACGGTGGACCTATGTAATCATGGCCAGATCTTCAGAGAGGTGCCCTTCATCATCAGTGGCCCCCACATAATCTGGCGGGGAACCAGTGATGCGTGGGCGGCGTGCGGGTGGGCGAGGTGGGGAAGGAGTGGCAGGTGAGGCTGTGTCCCCCCGAGGTCCTGGGCTCCTTGGCCTGCGACGAGTGACAGAAAGCAATGTTTCACTGTCACTAGGCCCAGGTATTGGTGATGCGAGCTCAAAGACTTCTTCAGGAAGACATGTTGAAGGCGGGAGAGGTGGGGAGGACCGTGGGGAAAGTTGCGGGGACGTATGGCTGGGGCCGGCCGGGGTGGACGCCGCGGGAGCCTCGAACAAAACTCTCTTACTTTTCTTAATTTTCTTGGTATATTTCCTACCTTTCCCCTTTTCGGCAGCAGTATGTCTCCTGTCGGGGGACCTAGGAGGCAAATAGGCCGAAAGTGTGGGGTCCTCAACCCTTGGCAATGGTGGGGGTGGTGGGGAAGAATGCGGGGCATCCGGGTCATCTTGGGTGGCGTGGGTAGATAAGGGAGACAATGGCGGACGAGAAGGGTCACCACGCTGACCCTCACTCACAGCCTCATCCTCACCAAGTAGTTTTGCTTGTTCCCTAGCTGCCGCGGCCGCCTTCTCAAGTATTTTCTGCTTATACAAATGTAGCTTGAAAGGCGATTTACCTGGGGAAGGGCTTGGCGTCGTGTCACTTATGCGAAATTTGGTGAGTGACCTTGAACTCTCCCACTCGCTCACTCTCTCAAGTTCACTGTCTTTAGGTAAACCAGCTTCCTCAACAACTGGTACATCACCTTCATCACTCTCATCACTGTCATGTTCTCTCGCAAATCCCAGGAATTGCTCTTCTTTGTCACTCTCATGGCCATAATCACTCGACTTATAATTACTGGAGTCGTCACTGACTTCATCATCAACATTATGCTTGGCATCAGCTCGCTCATAAAGTCTCAATGTCGTCTCAATACCTCCGGGAGATAACACATTTAGGCGATGGCGTCGGGGTAAGGCGCGACGAACAAGCAAGGGCGTCGTAGGAAGCACGGTATCGGACACAGCGGAATCACTATTTGGCGTACTGTCCATGATGGCGTCGGGGTAGATACTGTTGCTGTGGCGTAGTTTACGCCTGGTGGCGCCACCTACCGTCCCACGATACCGAAAATGTACGCGCGGCATTCGAAAGCACGCACGCAAGCAATGGGCGTTCAAGAGCCCTTCCGGGTTGCGCGGGCCGAGGTTGTTATGGGCGTTCAAGAGCCCATCCGGGTTGGAGGGGTTAATGAGAGAGAGTCACAGCAGTAGCCGACATTTTTCGATCGAAGCTCTGAAATCCCTCCATCATATTTCTCACCTTACACAATAACTACACATTGTAGGGTGTTCTAGTCTTCACCCAACGCACAACAACGATCATATCTACCTCTGGTATGCATAAACACTTGGTTAGGCCATTTATTTGCAGAGATATGAGCATCGGTAAATTACGAAAATCGTAGCTTCGGAATTCCCGCCTAACTCGCCGTCTTATTATTTCTCACCTCACACAATAACTACACAATGTAGGGTGTTCTAGTCTTCACCCAATGCACAACAACGATCATATCTACCTCTGGTAGGCATAAACACTTGGTTAGGCCATTTATTTGCAGAGATATGAGCATCGGTAAATTACAAAAGTCGTAAGTAAAGATTCGGCGACCGAGATAGCATAGCCATGTTGTCCACACAATGACAACACACACACTCACTCGACAGCCAAACAATAACATAAGTGTGTTTCAGCAATTATTCTCACCTCACACATTAACTACACAATGTGGAGTGTGCTAGTATTCACCCAATGCACGGGAACGATCATATCTACCTCCGGTATGCATAAAAACTTAAGGTTAGGCCATATATTTGAAGAGATATGAGCTACGAAAGTCGGGAGTAAAGGTTCGGAGCCCAGCTGGACCCCGCGCCAGTCTAAGTATTGACCGCGTTAGTAACATTTTGGATATTTGGGGTGTACCGCGTGCCACCAAATCCGCGTTTCTAAAACTCGCGTTACCGGAGGACCAACTGTAGTAGAATAAAGGGACCCCTGCCGAAGGATAAGTTAGAAATAGAGAAATTTGAGTGCGTAGTGTGCAAAGGCGAGCTTGTGTTAAGTGATGATCCTGTGGCTGTGAATTTTGGAAATGAGTCATTGGAGCTGGTGAACAAGTTTTGTTACTTAGGAGATACCATCTCTGCCGGTGGTGGGGCCGAGGCTGCCACTGTCGCTAGAATTAGATGTGGCTGGGGGAAGTTCAGAGAACTGCTGCCAATCCTGACCATGAAAAGAATGCCTCTCCCCCTGAAGGGAAAGGTGTATGCCTCATGTGTTAGAAGTGCAATGACATGGCCGTTAAAGTAGAGGATGTCAACAGAATGGAACGTAATGAGATGAGAATGGTGAGATGGATGTCTGGGGCCAGGTTACAGGATAGAATAACAAATGTTGAGCTGAGGAGACGTTTAGGTATAAAGAGTATTAGCGAGGTGATGCGTACAAGTACTGTAGACTGGGATGATATGGACATGTGGAGAGAATGGATGAACAAAATTGGGTGAAAAAATGCAGGTCTGTGATTGTGGAGGGAGCTGCACCAAGGGGTGGACCGAGGAAGACCTGGGATCGGACTATACGTGCCGATCTCAAATCCAAAAACTTGACAAGTGAAGCAGCCCTTAACAGGGTTACCTGGAATGCCGCCATTAGGACAAGAGACTGAAACTGCACGTATGTGTGGAGCACTCAGTCTTAAAATGTTATGTACCGGTATGTAGATTTCTCCACAGGCCAAAGGATGTTTTCCCGGTCTTGCAGCAACGCGTACTTGATGCATGGCGTATTGAGTGGCGTTCACAACCTGAATCTAATAATTTCCGTTCACTTAAGGATGACATTTTCTTGTGTCCTTCGTCGATTGCTTCATGTCGAGTGGACCAAACGGTTTTAACGCTTTTACGTATTGGTCACACATGTCTTACTCATGGTTATTTGATGACCACCCCTTGCGATCTACCGCCTGAGTGTCAACTATGTCACACCCCATTAACAGTCCATCATTTTCTCTGTGTCTGTCCGGTGTATGAACCAGAACGACGACGATTCCTGCAGCACGCCTCTTTACACTCTATTCTTTCTGAGTCAACCTCCTTCAATTTCATTCCTATCCGACAATTCCTGAGAGCCACCAAACTTTATGATGATATCTGACTACTGACAGTTACATGACTTGACTTTGCACCTCCTCACCGAACACTAGCCTTATGAGGGCTCTGGCCCAGTGGGCTAGTATATAATAAACTCATCAACAACAACAATGACCTACATTTATCGTACAAAGAAACTAAGAAAATCACGAAAGCAAGCAATTGATACTATCGACAATGAATAGATACAATATAATAAAGAAAAATCATTGCAAAATATGAAGCAGCAACAACAGATTTAAACAAAGAGTAGATCCTGATGTGGCGGCATCTACGTCGTGGGACCACCTCCCGGAGCTGCCAACCGCGGATGGCTGCCGACCCTCCACGGCGGAGACAAGATCAAAGACCAGTGGAGGACAACCGGATGCCGGCCGAGGGGAGCAGTTTCGGGAGCCAAACCGCCACAACCATCCCCTGCCCCCTCCCTGGGGGCACGGGTCCTTGGAGCGGCTTCGGTCGCGCCGGGAATTTCCACACCTCTCACACCACACACACACATCACACAGTTTTTCCTACACCGAGAAATGACTCTCCGGCTGTCATTTCTCGAAGACTTCTTCTAGCCGGAGACATTGAGAGCAACCCAGGACCCACCTACACATACATATGTCCAACTTGCTCAAAACCCATCACTTCGAGTTGCCACACTAAGGGTTCAGTTCTCTGCAATTCATGCAGGAACTGGACCCATTTCACCTGCACAACACTTGCCTCCAAGAAACACTACACGAACACCTGGACCTGTTCCTCATGCCCCTCCCTCTCCCAGTCAAATCCCTCACCTAAAACCCGTCCACCTCTCCTCCCCAACCCACCTAACCTTCCCATATCATCCACTCCCCCCCCCCCCCCCTAAAACTCGTCCACCTCTCCTCCCTAACCCACCTAACCTTCCCATACCATCCACATCCTCAACTCAACACACCACACCCCATCCTAATCCATTTCAACCCCCATCTCCTGCACCCCAATCCCCGCCCCCACCTCACCCATCCCACCCCCACCCCCTCCCTCACCCCCACCCCCACCCCATCCTCGTGCAGCAGCACCCAACATACATCGTGCACATAACATTAACATTCTCCAATTGAACATAGATGGCATCAACACAAAGAAACACAAACTCTCACACTTCATCAAACAACATAACATACACATTGCCATCTTACACGAAACAAAACTCCGCACAACACAAAACATACCTACATTTCATGATTTCACCACCATCAGACAAGACCGGGCCGTCGGCGGCGGCGGTGGACTCATCACCCTGGTACACAAAGAAATATCATACATATGTTACCAGTGTACAAACCAAATCCCTCCTCCCCCCAAATGATAACACAACAGAAGTACAATCTATTAAAATACGCACTGGCATCAACTCCAACATAACCATCATAAATACATACATCCCTCCCCAAACATCCCCTACAGTACGGTACCAAATGAATACAGACCACACTTACAACACATCACAAACACCCCACACATCATCCTGGGTGGTGACTTCAACGCCAAGACGTCGGCCTGGTTTGTCGACAACCCCGACACAGACAGAGGGCTGGTACTACAAAACCAAACTGATAACCTCATCATCCTTAATGACATCCATCAACATACCCATATTCCTCACCAAGCCCTCTATAACCCATCATCTCCAGACATCACCTTTTGCTCCCCAGAACTCGCCCCCACAACATCCTGGAGGGTGGTCAGAACCTTAGGCTCTGACCACCTCCCAATCATTATCACCACCAACCCTATCTCAACCCTATCTCAACACACTACATGGCTGGTGCACTACAAACAGACTTAATCTAGCCCCAGCCAAATCCACCGCAAACCTGCTCACAAGCTGGACAGGAGAACACGAATACATCCCTCAACTCACCATAAACAACACACCCCTAACACATACACACACACCCAAAATCCTAGGAGTAACATATGATACTCATATGACATTCAAACAGTACACCACAAACATTAAAAAGAAACTGACACCCAGACTTAACGCCCTCAGGTCACTTGCTCACACAAAATTTGGACACAACAAAGAAACTACCACCACAGTATATAAACAATACATAAGATCAGTGATGGAATACGCAAGCCCAGCCTGGGCTTCTAACCTAGCTGAAACACATCATAAGACCTTACAGACTATTCAAAACAAAGCCTTGAAGATCATTACAGGCTGCACAGCTACTGCACCCACAGATCACCTACATCAAGAAACCAAAATCCTCAAAGTCAAAGACCATCTGGACATGAGAGGCACTCAATTCCTGGCAGCAGCCTCCACGAACCAAGACCACCCACTAAACTACATGGCAACACACCCACAGACACCAAGAAATATCAAAACAACACCCAGCACACGGTATCACACAATTATTGTCCTCTATCCCTCCCTGCCCACCCGAACCAACTTCCAGAAGCACATCCATACTCATATCTCTCGCCAATCCATCCACTCACTCACAGACAACACGCAGCTGCAAGCACGACCTCCTGAAATCCATCCTTCCGAATCCTCTCCTCCTCGCGAGGACAGAGTCCACCTGGCCAGGCTGAGATGCGGACACCATCCAGCTCTCCTGAGCTATCAGAAGAGACTGGATGACTCCGTTGTCGACGCCTGCCCGGGATGTAACACAGCACCCCATACCATTAAACACATCATAGAAGACTGCATTTCACACAACCACTTACGCCAACAACACAATCTACACTCAATGAGAGCTCTGTGGGAAAGCCCAATCGTGGCCATGGCCTTCCTCAGGGACTCGGGGCTGTTCGGCCAGGCAGCTTAGGGAACAACAACAACAACCACCAAAACCAGACTCACCCCAGCTAGCCACAAACACACATACACCAATTATAAAAGAGCTAACTGGGAAGCATTCACAAATGAGACAGAACAACACTTCACAACTCTAAACAGTACACAGAACAACACTTCACAACTCTAAACAGTACACCCATCACTAACATCAACAATGCTGTACACATACTCAATAAAACTATCCAAAACGCTGACAAGAAACACATTCCAAGAGGTAACAGAAAAAGACACAACCCCAACTTCACACCAGAAATTCAAAACCTCATCAGATAACGCGACATACTGAAACACTCCCCAGCACCCCACACACAAGACATCACACAACAAATCCAAGCACTCAACACCCAGACTAACAACAAAATACAAGAACAACAAAAACTAAATTGGAATAACTTCCTACAAACACTTGATCACAAAACAAACCCCAAAAAACTCTACAAAACACTAAACAGCATCACACTTTCCAACAGCAACACAACACAATCACATGCTGCAATCACAACAATAGAGTCTACTCTTTCATGTAAACAACAAGCAAACACTCTCATCAATCACTTCTCACATGTCAGCCACCTAAAACCTCACAGAGACGACCGACGTGTCATCCGATGTAAGAGACAATTCCCCACAGACCCTGACTATACACCCTTTACCAATCACCAGACAAAGCATATCATCAACAATCTCAAGCACTCACCCGCTTGTGGCCTAGACAACATAAGCAACATACACCTCAGACACCTGGGACCACAAGGCATATAAGCACTCACTAACATATCAAACTACAGTTATTCACACAACACAATACCAGACATTTGGAAGCATGGCATCATCACCACATTCCCCAAACCCAACAAAGGCCCCACGCTACCCTCCTCGCACCGCCCCATCACACTCCTTTGCACCCCCTCCAAAGTCATGGAACGCCTAGTATTACAACTAATTACACCCGACCTACCCCTAGCTCCAACACAACATGGCTTTAGGCCACTGCACTCCACAAACACTCTTCTCACAGACCTTACACAAAGAGCTTTTGACAGCATCAACTCAGCTAGACCACCACACAGATCACTATTAGCCACACTCGACATTAGTAAAGCCTTCGATGCCATCCCCCGCCACAACCTAACAAACAAAATCTACAAGACAAACATGCACAACAACACAAAAAGGTGGCTGGCCAACTTACTAGCAGGCAGATGTGCACACGTATCTTTTGCCGGTCAGTCATCTAGAATCAGAAACTTTCCAAACGGAGTCCCACAAGGATCCGTCCTATCGCCCGCACTCTTCAATCTGTACATGCACGATATAACTACACCCAATACGCCCCAAATAAACTTAGCCTCCTATGCAGATGACATATCACTCACATGCACACACCATGACCCAAAAAGAGAAACAGATCTCCTTCAACCCTATCTCAACACACTACATGGCTGGTGCACTACAAACAGACTTAATCTAGCCCCAGCCAAATCCACCGCAAACCTGCTCACAAGCTGGACAGGAGAACACGAATACATCCCTCAACTCACCATAAACAACACACCCCTAACACATACACACACACCCAAAATCCTAGGAGTAACATATGATACTCATATGACATTCAAACAGCACACCACAAACATTAAAAAAAAAACTGACACCCAGACTTAATGCCCTCAGGTCACTTGCTCACACAAAATTTGGACACAACAAAGAAACCACCACCACAGTATATAAACAATACATAAGATCAGTGATGGAATACGCAAGCCCAGCCTGGGCTTCTAACCTAGCTGAAACACATCATAAGACCTTACAGACTATTCAAAACAAAGCCCTGAAGATCATTACAGGCTGCACAGCTACTTCACCCACAGATCACCTACATCAAGAAACCAAAATCCTCAAAGTCAAAGACCATCTGGACATGAGAGGCACTCAATTCCTGGCAGCAGCCTCCACGAACCAGGACCACCCACTAAACTACATGGCAACACACCCACAGACACCAAGAAATATCAAAACAACACCCAGCACACAGTATCACACACAATTACTGTCCTCTCTCCCTCCCTGCCCACCCCGAACCAACTTCCAGAAGCACATCCATACTCATATCTCTCGCTGATCCATCCACTCACTCACAGACAACACGCAGCTGCATGCACGACCTCCCGAAATCCATCCTTCCGAATCCTCCCTTCCTCGCGAGGACAGAGTCCACCTGGCCAGGCTGAGATGCGGACACCATCCAGCTCTCCTGAGCTATCAGAAGAGACTGGATGACTCCGTTGTCGACACCTGCCCGGGATGTAACACAGCACCCCATACCATTAAACACATCATAGAAGACTGCATTTCACACAACCACTTACGCCAACAACACAATCTATACTCAATGAGAGCTCTGTGGGAAAGCCCGATCGTGGCCATGGCCTTCCTCAGGGACTCGGGGCTGTTCGGCCAGGCAGCTTAGGGAACAACAACAACAACAACAACAAAGAGTAGATCTTTCTAGCCTCTTATTATTGCATATATATTAGCCCCTAAAATATGCGTAATTGCACGAATCGACCCGGGGAGAGCAAGCGCCAAAATACAAACAGAACCAGGCCACATGGGTAAACAAAAGTATTTGAAGAAACAGCCCCCAGGAGATATGTGTGGACCATAGGTTCACACATAGGTGTGCAAGAGAGAAAACGAGTTGGATTGAAGTGGTATATGGGACGGGATGATGCACTGGACAATGAAGGTGTTGGGATAAACTTTAACTGGGGCCTGATTGCAAAAGATTTGTTATAGCTTGTGCTCGATCATTGCTATTCCAAACAGCAAAAAGGTGTGAATGAGAAAAAAAGAATGTGGGATTGTCCATTTTGTTTGTTTTTATTTTTCCATTACAGTATTATTTCTTCTCTTGGGTTGTGTGTTTTTTGTGTGCCACCTCATACATACAGGTAGAGACTTTTAATTAAATTAAAATATACCGATATGTTTTCAAAATGAATGATACAAATTGTACACTTCTTTGCTATAGATAAACAATAGTAAATTTCACAATATATACAAGTGCAGTACTGTATATACATATGCATTAGTATGACTGATGTCCTTTTCTTTATTGCAGGATGATGAAAGTGAGGAGCTGTACTGCCGCATCTGTGACCAGCTCTTTGTCTCCCTTCACAACAAGCGGGAACATCTCTACGGCAAACAACATTTACAGGTATGTCAATAACCACATGAATATACTGCTATCTGCATAAATGACTATTGATTATGACTATTGGTTTTAGGAGGGGAAGAGGGTGTGTGGATCAGATTTTTGCAGGACAGCTATGCGAGAAGTATTTAGAGAAGCATAGGGAGATATTTTGGGCTTGTATGGATTTGGAAAAAGCGTATAATCGTGTGGATCGAGAAGCAATGTGGAAAGTGTTAAGGATTTATGAAATTGGAGGAAATTTGTTTAGAGCAGTTAAGAGTTTTTATGAAGGGAGCAGAGTGTGTGTTAGAGTAAGAAATAATGAGTTGAGTGAATGGTTTGAGGTAAATGTAGGTTTGCGACAGGGTTGTGTAATGTCACGGTGGCTGTTAATATATTTATGGATGGTGTGGTGAGGGAGGTGAAAATGAGAACTATGGGTAGAGGATTGGGTTTAGTAGGAAAGAATGGTAGAGATTGGGAGTTGAATCAGTTGCTGTTCGCTGATGACACAGCGTTGGTGGCGGATTTTAAAGAGAAACTGTAGTGTGTAGTCAAAGAGTTTGGTGTGGTTTGTGGGAGGAGGAAGTGAAGGTGAACGTCAATAAAAGTCAAGTAATGGGGGTGAGTGTAGGGTGAATCTAGATGGGAGGCTGGATGGGGAAATATTGGAACAAGTCGAAGTGATGTATGGGGCTGAGACATGGGCTCTGAAGGCAAAGGAGAGACGAAAGCTGGATGTGATGGAGATGAGCTGATTTAGGAGTACAGTATGTGTGGAGATACTCGTAGAGACAGATTGAGGAATGAAGAGATACGTAGGAGAGAGGGGCAGCAGGAACATTTGTTAGCCAGAGTGGACAGAAGGGTGCTGAGCTGGTATGGTCATGTTGAACGAATGGAAGATGAAAGGCTTACAAAGAGAATATGTGAGTCATATACAAAGGGAGATAGACGGGTAGGAAGAGCCCCATTGGGATGGAGAGACTGTGTAGGACAAGCTTTGAATGACAGAGGAATGACTATAGATCAGGCAAAGGAATTGGTAATAAACAGGAATAAATGGAGAATGCTTGTGAATAGATGAGATAAAACGTGGTCATTTGGGAGAAGGGGTCGGGCGCCAGTTGGACTAGTTACTGTTATAGTCCGTCAGGCGCCTGTCCCGGGGAGCCGGTAAATATGAAGGGTGCGTCTGGAAGTGTGGTGAACGGGCTTGTGGTTTCGGCTCACTGCATGTCTGCCTGCTGAGACCGGAACTTCTCCAGGTGGTTGGGGGCCGGGGGAGTGCTTGAGTGACCTTGGTGATCCCTGGTTTCCGGGTCTTCTCCTGGGTGACCTAGATATGGTTAAATTTGTGCTTTGTTTTTGTGTGTTAATTATTTTTATGTTGTGTTGTCCCTGTTCGGGCTCTGTCTCGAGTCAGCCAACCCCAGAAAAAAAAAATGGGGAATGGGCCTAAGTAAATAGATAGATAGATAGATTTAGATAACTTATTCTTAATGTAAATGAGACTTGGATTCTAAATGAGAGATATCTGTCCAATTTGAGAACCGTAATTATGATCTATCACAGAATGGCATTTGATATCTCAAGGCTACATTGTTTTGGTAATAATATACAGGTAATTTGGAATTACAGTATACAGTACTATATGAAAAATTTATGACAAATTATTCAGCATGGCAATTAGCAAACAAATGAAGTGTGAGCTTAGATGAAGAAAAAACACCAGTGGTGTGGGCGAGTAACTTGAAACACCAGTGGTGTGGGCGAGTAACTTGAAACACCAGTGGTGTGGGCGAGTAACTTGAAACACCAGTGGTGTGGGCGAGTAACTTGAAACACCAGTGGTGTGGGCGAGTAACTTGAAACACCAGTGGTGTGGGCGAGTAACTTGAAACGATACATGGAGTGGAATAGTTAGGGAAAAAAGGAACATGAAGGAAGCAAATATCTCATGTTTGGACAAAGCATCACGGTGATATTGTGACATTTTTTAACATAATCTACCCAGGTGAAGGAAATTGTTGATGAAAATAATGCTAAGGATAAAAATTATAATTATAATACCTATTTGTAATATGCATTATGCAAGGAACACCTGCAAAACTGAAAAAGTGTAAAGTGATAACTTGTATATATTTCCCCCCGTCAGGCCATTACTGGAGAGTACCAGCGGGAGAGACTGGCAGAGGAGGAGCGGCAGATGGGGGCATCATCTGTGGCCGTGGTGGGGGGCAGGGGAGGTGTTATGGCTAACAGAGGAAGCCTGCTGGGGGCCAGCGGGAGGGGTGGGGTCATGGGAGTGAGGGGGGTGGGAGGAGGCCAAGGGACTGTTGGAACGGACTGCCTTTGCGGCCGACCATCAACACAGAAATCTCAAGATCTCAGGAAAGGTATAGTTGCACCTTATGTATTATCAATACATTGTTTGGTATGTGGGGATACCCATAATTTCTTCATTAGTACAATGCTGGCCTGTAAATCTTGTTTCTTGTTTCTGGTAAAGGGCGAAACTCGGACGTGTAGACACGCCCGCCACAGCCCTGCCTTCGCAACTGCAGTAGAGGATCCTGGGGGGCTCAGTGGTGGACCAATCGGCCCGTCGTCCTCAAGAAGTTGCAGAGGAGGCGAACCACACGGGCCCGTCGAACGTCGTCTAAGCCTGCACCACCAAGGAGGACTCGCAAGTCGAAATCAGTGACACCCAGGCACCGCAGACGGCCGCGCAGAGTAGTTCTGTGTAAGTGGAACCTAGGACACTCCAAAATGTAGTGGACTATCGTCTCAGGGCGGGAGCACCAACGACATGCTGGGCAATCGGTAAGCCCCAGCCCCAGGTGAGCGGAGAGCGTAGTGTGTCCAATCCTGATCCTCGTCAGTGCCACATCCAGGTCGCGGTGAGGGTGCCTGGCCCAGGGTTGGGGTTCCGCGTCTGTCCTGTAGGAGCCGATGGTAGTAGCTGCCAATGTGGGACGCAGGTCTTCATTCCAGCGGGCAAGGCAGACTGTCCTAACCCGGGCAACGTGGGTCCGTAAGTCCTCTTCCAGATGTTCGACCGGTGCCAGAGTGTGAGCCATGTCTGCAGCCATGTCAGCCACGACATTCCCCCTGATGTCAGAGTGGGACGGGATCCATTGGATAACAATCCTCCAACCATTGTCAGTGAGCCGCAGGAGAGAGGACTGGATCCTGTAGGCAAGGGCTGTTGCAGAAAGCGGGCGAACTGACAGGAGGAGATGCACAGCAGACCGTGAATCCGTGTAGATGACCACGTTCTGAGGCGGGAGGCTCAAGTCGATAAAGAGGAGGGCCCGGTAGATGGCGTACAACTCCTGCTGCTAGGATAGGGTGATAGCCCAGCAACCTCCACGTCTGACGCAAGGACAAATCTTCGTAGAAGGCCGCTGCAGTGGAAGAGGCCGGCGGCTCGAACGACCCATCAGTGAAGATGCGGAAGAAACCCAGGTAGTTCGTCGCGTCCAGTTCCTGAAAGTACAACTTGGCCACTACCACATCCCTCGACTTTTTGAAACCCCGACTGAACGATGCGTTGAGATGAGATGAGAGCGAAGTCCACGGTGGCACCGGGGAGACCGGCGGGACTGGAGCACACTGAGGGGGGGCCACGTTGAGACGTTGGTAATGCTGTAGGCCGCGGACCAGGAACGGGTGTCGGCGCTTCACAGGCCACCGAGGATCATTGATGGGCACTCCCGCCGTGGAATGGAGGCGGCACAGGGGGTGTTGTACCGGGAGCCGAGCAACCCTGGACATCCATCTGCAATCGGCCATCACACGGTCCCAATGCAAGGGCAGGACTCCAGACTCCGCTTCCAGAGACACTATTGGGGAGGAGCAGAGAGCCCCCAGCGCTATGCGAATGGCCGCATTGTGGATAGTGTCAAGGCGGCGCAGTACCGACTTTGAAGCAGACCCATATACCGTACAACCATACCTCAGCTTGCTGCGTATGAAGACTTCATAGAATCGCAGGAGGACATCGCGAGAAGCACCCCATTTGGATCCAGTGATGCACTTCATAAGATTAAGTCTCTTCATACAGGAAGTCCGTAAATAATCGATATGGTCCTTCCATGTGAGGATGGGGCCATCCAAGTGCATCCCCAAAAAGACATGTCTGGTGCGGAAGGGCAGGGGCTCACCATGCATCAACACCGTCGGCACACCCGGTAGACCTGTCTTCTGCGTAAAGCACATCAATGCGCTCTTCCTGGAGTTCAATGCCATCCCCCAGTCATATGCCCAAGAGAGGAAACCATCCACTGCAGCCTGAAGACGTGACTGAGCTAGGGGGAGGGAGTCCGCAGCACATGCGATGGTGATATCGTCTGCGTAGACCATGACTGTCACGTCAGCCAACTGGGGGAAGTCGGACAGCAGTGCATTGTATAACGGAGGGCTTAGACCAGAACCTTGCGGCACGCCACATTGAGTGGGGACTGGCCTGGACTGCGCACCCCCCACAGACACCGAGAATACCCTCCCCATCAGGAAGCTGCATAGCCAAGCAAGCACATTACCCGTGATCCCCATGCCACACAGCTTGTAGAGGATGCCTGTATGGGACGCAGAATCAAAGGCACTCTCTATGTCTATAAATGCCACCAGCAGGACTTGCTTCCGACGGTACGTGTCGTGGATGAGGAATTCCAGCTGGAGGAGGACATCGTTCGTACCCCTACCAGGGCGAAATCCACAAAGAGCATTATTCAGTAGGCTGTGGGTCTCGAGCCACCAGATGAGGCGTGTGCAGACCAACCTCTCCATGAGTTTCCCAACACAAGATAGTAGACTGATGCCCCTCCGAGACGACGGTAGCGATGGGTCCCTGCCTGGCTTCGGAAACGGGAGGAGCATCGCATGTTTCCAGGGGTGAGGGAAAACGCCCATTTGCCAGCTGTCGTTGTAAAGCTGGAGAAGAAACTGTTGGGCCCCCAGCGGGAGGTGGCGGAGCATTTCATAAGCCACGCTGTCCAGTCCGACAGCCTTGCCCATGGGGAGGGATGATACCGCACGGGAGAATTCCTGGGTAGTGAAGGGGGCCGCCAACCCACCAGGCGCTGGGGTGTCCGTATGGTGGGCAATAACAGACTCCAGAAGCTCCGAAGAGGGCAAGGGCGCCGGCACGCCAAACTTACTCGTGAAGTAGGCAGCCAGACAGTCGGCTTGTTTTTGGCAGTCACTGATAAATACCCCATCAACCGTTAGGGGATGAGATAAGTTGACATGGCCCCTGTTCATCGTCCTCACAAAGTTCCACGCTTTGGTACAGGAGCCCACAAAGGACAAGGACGAGCAAAAGGCGGACCAGGCGAGTCTCTTTGCCGCCAACAAAACCTTAGTACAGCAGGCATCCGCCTTCCTGTAGGCCAATTTCTTTACTGTGCAGGGGCGGTGCCTCCATTCTCTCCAAGCACGGCGGCGATCCAGGACAGCCTCCCTACAGCTCTGTGACCACCAAGATACTACAGGCCTCTTATACCCCCCTGGTCGTGACAACCGGAATGCCTTCTGACCCGCAGTCACCAACGCCTCAGAGACAGTTGTTGCAGTAAACCCAATACCAGTAGCAGATGATGAGGAAACCCCAGAGAAGACAGGATCGAACTTTGACCAGCGCTCCTCCTCAAACTTCCAACGTGGGCGTGCCGGCTGAGAGTTACGGACCTGTACACCATGAAGCGAGACCTGCACCGGAAGATGGTCGCTGCCCATGTAAGGTCCGGTAGACACAGACGCACCAGAGAAGGACCCGGTCCCAAAGCAGAGGTCCAATGTAGAGTGGGCGGCTGTGTGCGGATCAATCTGGGTGGAGAGGCCCGGCGGCGTCAGGAGGGTGAGAGCAGGGCTTTCCAGGAGGACGTCAAACAGGGAATTACCTGTAGAGTTGTGTGAAGTACGAGGGAGGCCTGGTTCCCAGTAATGATGGTGTGCGTTGAAGTCTCCGAGGATGACATATGGCGGAGGGAGTTGGCTGATGTAGTGCCGAAATTCTTCCTTCGTGACACTCTTGCAGGGGTTATAGCACAAAAGGAAGGTGACCCACCCGTTATCAACCGCCACCTTCATCGCCAAGACCTCCAAAAACCCATTTTATCATAATTCTGGAGACGAAGAGGCGTAGAGGGGATCGCAGCCTTAATAAACAACACCAGTCCACCCCCTCGCCCATTTCTGTCTGCATGCGTAGAATTGTAGCCAGGGAGACGAACCGACAAGGAAGGAGTAAGCCAAGTCTCACAGACCCCAACAACAGCCGGCGATACTCGAGAGATCGTCATACGGAAATCCTGCGTCTTGCGTAACAAAGAACGGGCATTCCAAAAGAAGAGCTGGGTCAGGGAGGAAGGCGCCATCAGGATGATAATAGGGAGAACAACCTGGGAACGAGACGAATGCAGATATCCAAGAAAGGCAGGCCATTTTGAAAGAGACGAAGAAAGTCTGTGAAGAGCAGTATATAAGTGTCACCATGTGGTCGCAGGGCAGGCGAGGGGTGCTGTATTGATGTCGGCTGCGGAGCCACAGAGGGCCCGTCCGCTACTGGAGATGTGGGGGGCTCACCCCGGTGCAGAGAGGTCCGAGTTACCGGGAGGACGATGGCAGGGGCGGAGGCAGGGGCGGTGGCAGGAGGAGAGACATCCGAGGGCCGTTGATGCAGGAGGCGAGGGTGTCGGCGTGGAGTGGAACAAGGCGAGCGATGCGGGGCCGGAGTGCTGGGGCGATGGAAAACCACATCCGCATCCGACATCGGGTGAGCAGAAACTGTTAACCGCTCCTCATCCGTCTGAGACTCATCCCCAAGATCACCAACATCCATTTGATCCCCCAGGGCTGCATATCGATTGTCAGATGTCACCATCGCATATGACACACCTCCAGCCACAGGGCGGGCCATTGACGGAGAAGAGGCAGCAGGCAAAGAGTCATGAATAGGCCTAGGGGAACGCTTCAGTGGTTGAGAAGCCGCAGCCTATCATTCACCACCAACAAGTTACATTTACCATCTCTATACTCTGCGTGGATGTCAAAGGCCTTCCGATACTCAGGGCATGCCCGAGACGTAACCCTATGCGGCCCCCCACAGAAGTAACAGGAAGGGTCATTAGTGCAGATGCTGGTATCTTCCTGTGTCATCCGATGGTAGCCACTACAGTTAGCACAGCGCACCTTATTTTTACAGGACAGTGCACCATGAGCAAAGGCAAAACATTTATAGCACCTGAGCATCCGGAAAAAGTACTGGGACACAGGGTAGCTAACGTGTCCCAGTAGCATTTTGGCAGGGAGAGGGCCTAAAAACTGGAGCCTCACAACCGCCGACGTTGTACCACGTCCTGGCCTGTCTGTACCATCTGGCCTAGGCCTTGCCACAAGATCCGTAGGGCGTCGGGGCAAACGCTTCACACTCACAAGTTTAGTTGGCCTGCCGTGGAACACAGACAATGACGTCATCAATTCCTCGACCGTAATGGTAGAGCACACCGGGCCAATCTTCCCCCACGTATACCTCTCATCCCCTGGGGTAATAGTTTTCCAGCACTTCACATTCCAGTCCCCAAATTTAGTCATGAGTTCAGGGGGGCTAGGCATCTTATGCACAGCTGTATCCAGAATACCAACACACAGGGCCTCTCCCCGACCCACCACATGAACATCACCATCCTTGACATATTTAGCAAATGGAGAGGTATTTATTGCCTTAGTCACCTTCTGGGGAAGATCAAATATAGTAGCTTGCGGAACAGAGGAAATTAAATACGTCACCTGATGAGGAGAGGCCACCAAAGTATCAGTAGGGGCACTCGCACACAGGAACTTTTCAGATCGTCGGGCACAGTCCTGGCGTTTGTCATCAAGGGACAGAGAAGCCGCTCTCCTCCGTTTCTGTGGCTGGCGCATATCCTCATCGCCCATTGACGGAGGGGCACCATGGGTCCCGGCCAATGACACAGCTGGTGCACACCCCCCGCAAGCCATGGCACACTCTCGGAAGGTTGACTGACGTTATATGTCCTATAAACAAAAGAAACTTAGTCCAGAGCCGCATATCACAACGCTCCACTGAGCTCACACCTCTGGCCAAGCTCCAAAGCTTGCCAGAGGGATACACAGGGCAAACGGAAAACCACAAGGCACAAGGTAAACAGACAGACAACCGTTCCGCACCGTGGTTCAAGCGGCTCTCTCGGCCTGTAAATCAGTGCAGCTCTGCATAAAATGACAAACGCAAACAGTTTTAATTACCTGTACATCTGGTAATTGATTTGATATTAGGTGGTTAAGCTTATAGCCAAGGTAGGTGAATATTGTCAATTTAATCTGGAGCAACATTCTTGCAAGTGAATCTATGCTCTATAATGGTAGCAAATAAGACAGTTTAATCACAGGTTTTAATCCTGCTGTATGGCAACTTGATGCTACTTGTATGTTACCCTTGTTTATCATAGCAGTAACTATGCTCACAGACTAATATATACTTGCAAAATTATAGGACCCTAATTGAAAGCATGCGAGAAGTATTTAGAGAAGCATAAGGAGATCTTTTGGGCTTTTATGGAGTTGGAAAAAGCTTATGATCGTGTGGATCGAGAAGTAATATGGAATGTGCTAAGGACTATGAAATTGGAAGAAATTTGTTAAGAGCAGTCAAGAGTTTTTACGAAGAGAGCAGAGCGTGTGTTAGAGTAGGAAATAATGAGTTGAGTGAATAGTTTGAGGTAAATATAGGTCGGCGACAGGCTTGTGTAATGTCACCGTGGTTGTTTAATGTATATATGGATGGTGTTGTCAGGGAAGTGAAAATGAGAAATATGGGTAGAGGATTGGGTTTAGTAGCAAAGAATGGTAGAGATTGGGAGTTGAACCAGTTGCGGTTTGCTGATGATACAGCGTTGATGGCGGATTCTGAGGAGAAACTGAAGCAAGTAGTCAGAGAGGTTGGTGTGGTATGTGGGTCCTTGTGGGAGGAGGAAGCTGAGGGTGAACGTCAATAAAAGTAAAGTATTGGTGTGTAATAGAGGTGCTCGTAGAGTGAATCTAGATGTGCGGCTGGATGGGGAAATACTGGAACAAGTGGAGTGTTTTAAATATCTAGGAGGAATGATAAGCAGGGACGCAGGTATGGAAATTGAGGTAAAACAGAGAGTATGTGAAGGAAGGAAAGTTTTTGGAGCAATAGGAAGTACTGTACAGTACAGTATATGGAAGATGAGAAATCTCTGAATGAAAGCTAAAAGTGCAATGTACTCACCTAATTGTAGTATACAGGATTTGAGCCTAAGCTCGTGTTGTCCTGTCTCTCTCTCTACATTTATCCAATTTTGCTTTAAAAGTTTGGATATTTCTTGCTCCCACCACCTCCCCATCCAACTTATTCCAACAATCAATGCTTCTATACGGGAAGCTGAACTTTCTTACATCAGACTTACATACAACTTTCCTCAACTTACATTCATGACCCCTGGTTCTTCCCTCGTCCCTCACCACAAAATCTCCCTTATTGATCTTCTCAAAACCTTTCACACACTTAAACATCATGATCATGTCACCTCTCTCTCCTCTCCCTCAGCGTTGGCAGCTTTAGCCTCTCCAATCTCTCCTCATATGGCAGGTCTCTAAGGCTAGCTATCTCTCTATCTAGCTATCTAGCCATTCTCTCCTGAGTTCCTTGAGTTGACTGATCAGAACAATTTTGTAAACCATGTGTCCCACCCAACTCATATCTTAGGACACACCCTTGACTTGGTTTTCTCTCTTGTGGGTTGTGGTGGTGTTCTGGATGTTGATGTTGAGAATGCTGACCCTAATACCTCTGATCATGCTTTGATTACTTTCAGCTTTGATTTCCCTAAGCCACTCACACATGAAAAAGTAATCAGATTTAGAAATTATAAAAATACAGACCAAAATTTGGCTAGCAGTGAAGTAAAACAGTACAGTACTTGGGAAGTATTGATACTTCCAACCTTACTTCAGATGAGCTGGTGGAGGTACATGGAAATGCACTTAAATTAGTGTTCGATCATCACTGTCCAGAAGTAGAGAAGAAAATCATAGTACGAGATGATTCACCCTGGCATAGCACTCGAGTTAAATTTCTTAGAAGAGCGCGTAGAAGAGCTGAACGTGAATGGCGGAAAAATAAAACAGACTCTACATGGTTGCAATATCTGTCAGCCAGAAGAGCTGTGGTCCACACAATCAAAGATGAAAAGAAAGTGTATTATCAGGGAAAAGTTGACTCATGTGGTAACGACCAGAGAAGGTTGGCTTCAATTGTAAACAGTTTACTTGGAAAAACAAGAGTCAGCTTAAGACCTTCTGTACCCGATGCCGAGTTGGCTGCCAACTTTGTGGCATTTTTTGCTGGCAAGATAACTCGCATAAGACAGGAACTGGATGATGCGTCTGTTGGTGAAGAACTTTCAGTTGTACTCCAACCCTGACACATTCCTAATAATGTCCTCTCATCCTTTTACTCAGTAGAGGTGGACATGATCTCGTCCTACATAAGAAACCTCAATAAAACATTTTGCCCGTTGGATCCCATAAATGTTTCCAAGCTACCAAGAGTCTATGATCACACAGTTGAGTTTATTTCCAAAATAATTAATAAGTGCTTCTCTGAAGGTAGCTTCCCACATTCTGAAAAGCATGCACTACTCCGACCTACTCTAAAGAAACCTGGACTTGATGTTGAGAACATGTTGAACTATCGTCCTGTCTCCAACCTGTCCTTCATATCAAAGATATTAGAGCGTGCAATACTTGACCAATTACAACCACTACTTCAGCAGAATGAAACTATCCCAATTTTTCAGTCTGCTTACTGACTGCATCATTCAACTGAAACAGCATTGATTAGAGTACATAATGATCTAGTTGAGAACATTTGCAATGGTGTGGCCTCACTATTGGTCTTGCTTGATCTCTCTGCGGCCTTTGACACAGTGGATCACGAGTTGTTATAGAGTGATCTTTATGATTGTGGTGTGCGTGACTCCGCTCTCTTGCTTCTTGGGTCGTACTTGTCAGGTAGATCCCAGAGTGTGATGGTAAATCAAGTGGTCTTGGACTCGACACCCCTGCAGTATGGTGTTCCGCAGGGATCAGTTTTAGGTCCTATCCTATTTATAATTTATATCAGCAGTTTGTCTCTTCTGCTTCGTGCACATAATGTCACCTTTCACTTTTATGCAGATGACACCCAGATTTATGTGAGAATCACAAATATAGTTGATATACGGAGTAAGATGGAATTGTTGATGTCTGATATCAAGAAGTGGATGAGAGCGAGAAAACTTAAACTAAATGATGGTAAAACTGATATTCTCATCATCCGAGGAAATAGAAGAGCTGATGATATAGTAGGTGCCCTCTCCATCAATGTGGGTGGATCTCAGCTGCGACCGGCCAACTCTGTTCGAAATCTGGGTGTTATATGTGAACTCCCGATTAGATTTCAAAGAGCATGTAAACCAGATAGTTAAAAGTTGTTACTTGCACATCAGAAATCTCTATTTGGTGAAGCCGTTTGTAACCAGACGTTGCCTCCTGACGTTGGTTCACTCATTGGTCTTCTCTCGTTTTGATTATTGCAATGCCCTGTTGGTGGGTCTTCCAAATTATATTTTAAAGAAAGTTCAGTCTGTTCTTAACAGGGCCGCAAGACTAATTTTTGGTGTTCCACCTAGAACTCCTACTACATCTCTTCACATAGAACTGCACTGGCTGCCAGTAAGAGCAAAAATAGAATTTAAGTTGTGTTTGGTGACTTTTAAGGTTCTCAAATTTGGTGAGCCTAGGTACCTTGCGGAGCTGCTCAGGCGCCCACCGGCACACCATGGTGTAGTTGTGCGTCATGACAATGACCCATTTCGTCTTGATGAACCAAGGGCTTTCCAGCAGTCTTCTTTCTTTGAGAGGTCATTCTCCTACATGGCTCCGAGGTTGTATAACAGGTTGCCGCTGTCCATGAGACAATTGAGTTCTGTTGAATGCTTCAAGAGACAAC
The DNA here is from genome assembly GCA_032716605.1 of Paralithodes platypus. Classification (NCBI taxonomy): domain Eukaryota; kingdom Metazoa; phylum Arthropoda; class Malacostraca; order Decapoda; family Lithodidae; genus Paralithodes; species Paralithodes platypus. Next base: position 31,498,127 of record CM064513.1, read on the forward strand.
TTAAGACTTTTCTCTTTGAGAGAAGCTATGATCTTGAGAGAGGTGTCATGACAGATGGCTATAGAGTTTAGGCTATTTTGCCACTGCTAGTGATTGTTAAATGTGTGTTGTATATAAGCCTTCTTTTGATGCATTGATTTTGTTCTTTTTTCTTTCTCTTTCCGAGCGCTAGTGAATTCTTCGGAAAAATTGGCGCTTATGAGAAATAAGTAACATGCTTATTATTATTATTATTATTATTATTATCATCATCTTAGTGGCAACTCTCTGAACTCTTTCCAGTTTTTTATTATGTTTTATAAGGTGTGGAGGCCACACCACTGCTGCATACTCCAGTCTTTGGTCGTATTATTGTCCCTATTATTTTTGCTAACATCTCTTCATCTAAATAATTCAGAGCTATTCAAATGTTAGTCAACACTGCATAGGTTTCACCAGTTATTTTATTTATATGCTGTTCAGGTGACAAGCTATCTGCCATAACTACCCCTAGGTCTTTTTCTTTCCCACCTTTACTAATTATTTCATCTCCTATTTTATATTCCCAAGAAGGTCTATATTTACTTTTTCCCATCTCAAGAACATGACACTTACTCGTGTTGAATTCCATTTTCCAAGTTTGACTCCTCTCATATAATTTATCTAGGTCTCTCTGTAATTCTTCACAACTACTCCTACTTGTAATATGCTTCATTAATTTTGCATCATCACATAGATATATATGAGCCTATTCCCATTTGAAGGTCGTTGATGAAAACCAAAAACATGATTGGGGCCAACACCGATCCTTGAGGCACTCCGCTTTTTACCCTTTTCCACGAGGAGAACTTTCCTTTTATTACTGTTCGCATTTCCCTCCCAATTAAATAGTTTTCCATCCACTTTAATAATACTCCCTCAACCTGCCCCACAGTCCTGAGCTTCCACAACAATCTCTTATGAGGCACCTTATCAAATGCCTTCTTGAAATCTAAGTAAATACAATCTACCCACCCCTCCCTCCCAATGTCAATTACCCTATCATAGTAACTCAACAAATTTGTGGTACACGAATGACCTTTTCTGAACCCGCACTGCTTGCTTGAAATTATTTCCCTCTCCTCCAACATACCCACCCATCTTTTTCTAATAATCTTTTCACAAAGCTTGCATATAACGCTCGTTAAGGATACCGGTCGATAATTTAGCGGGTCTTCTTTATTTCCACTTTTATATATTGGAGTTATATTTGCTTGTTTCCATTCTAAGGGAAGTTCCCCCTTGTTTAATGAGTGTTGAACAATATTAAAAATAGGTCTCACTAGTTGTTCAGAACATTCTCTTAATACCCATCCAGCAATGTTATCTGGGCCCATAATTTTCTCACGTCCAATTCTTCCAACAATGATTTTAGTTCATCCTGGTTGACTTCTATCGACTCTAGTCCCTGTATCTCGTTCAATTCCACCACAGGTTCTACATAGTCATCCTCCTCCACAAACACGGATGTTAATGTATCATTCATAATTTCACACATACCCACTGTGTCTTCATATAACTGACCCTCTACCCTAAGCTTTGTTATTTTGTCCTTTAGTTTTGTTTTGCCATTGATATACAGTAACTATAGAACAGTTTGGGTTCTTTATTACATTTGTTTACTATATCTTTTTCAAAGTTCTTTTTCTCCTCTCTTATAGTCTTGACATAGTTGTTTCTAGCATTCTTATACTCATTCCATTTTTCCTCAGTGTGTCTCCTCACTTTATTCCATGCAGAGTCCTTCTTGTTCTGGGCAATGTGACATCGCATGTTAAACCACTCTTTCTCCTTGGCCAGCTTTCTATCCTTAAATGTTGGTACATATTTATCTACCCCCTCCCTGTAAATATCTAGTAACATGGTGTATTTTACCTGAATATTCTGTTCTTGCTCAATAATTGACCAATCTATATTTGCAAAGTATCCTCGTAATGATTCATAATCCGCCTTACTATAATTTAGTCTATATTCCCTATGTTCCTCCTCTCTGCCTTCCAGAAATTCCACTGTCAATTCAAATTCAATCACAGCATGATCGCTTTTTCCCATGGGACTCAAATATGTTAGGTTCTTTATTTCTTGGGGGTCTTTGGTGAATATTAAATCAATAGTGGGGCAGATAACTGGAATAATCGTTCATTTCTGGAAACAAGCACCAAAATTGGCACACATACTCCTTGGGGATTGCTCTTTTGATAAAACCCGTTAGCCACCTAAAAATTCAAGATGGCCACCTTTGAATATACAGAAACATTGCATTTCGCAATAAAATCGCAAAGACTTGTCCTATTTGAATGATCTTGGTGTCAAATCATAAATTTTTCACTATGTAGAATCCGAATTTGGAACCATGGACTTACTCACTAGCTTCCTTGTACCATAATATCAGTCCCGGAATCATAATTAGGGTAAAAAGTGCCCATATCATAGGCACCATCAGTCTGATATATTATTGGATGTACATGTAGGCAGTAGGCCTATACTTGTTTGTCACTTATTGTCTTGCTGCCTGGATGAGTATACTACAACGCTTCTAAACCTCGCATTTGCAGCTGCACAGTGCCGTGCAGGTCAGACCAAAGCAGTAGAATTTGCATCGACCGCAGCATTCCGACTTGCATCCACACTTGGTCAGCTGCTGGCAACTCTCTGCAATGGGTGGGAGCTCTGTCCAAACGATCTGCCACAGATCTCCTTTCTTGGTCCAGCCCCAGTTGGCAGGAGTCTGCGTTTCTGGTTGACGTACTGTTGACTGACTCCAGATGCAGCCCGCCTGGTAGGCAGCACGCTTCACATGCTGCTTCAGTGCTGCTCGGGTTGAAGGAATGGCTTCGTACGGCCTCTGCTTCCGAGCAAACATGTCCAACCTCGCATCATCGACACCTTCAGCTGTGCTGGATCTGTCGTACATCATGACCACGAACTTCTCCAAGGTCTCCAGGTCTTCATCATCAACTACCGGTGGGTACTGGCTGAGTTTGCTGAAGACACCGGAAGCCTCATCACAAACATCCCAGGTTTGCCAAGCAGACTTCTTCCCTTTGCCACGGAATGCTGAAACGACATCGCAGCCAGTGAAGGCATGGAAGAAGAGTATCCCTTTGCTCTTTTCTGCAAGAGTGCAACACAAGTCATGTACAGGAACCCAACTCAGGTTCTGTCCTTGGGCAAAGGCAACCCACAACTGCTGCAGACCTAGCTCCTGAAGTGCCTGCAGAACACTGACTGCGATGACGACAACATCTGAGTCGCTGGCTTTGACCATATTGACTTTGCTGCCTGCTTCTGTTGCATGCCTGGCATGCACAAAGATCCGCGTGTCAGCTTCTTCATGACTGCACGGTGCCACCCCAGCCAGATTGATAGTGCGGTTGCTGACAGCATCTTCTTCCTTGGTCACAATGACCACATTTGGTGTGGCCACACGTGCAATCTTATCAGCCAGAAAGTTGAACAGCTCGGCTTTGTTGTAATTTTCTCTCAGGAAGTTTCGCCAGTTTGAGGGAATTTTGCCCTTCCCTGTCACCCTGCGTCTCACCCCGTGTCCTCGCTTTGATCTAGTTTCAGCTTTCAGACTAGATGGCCGGTAGACATCAAACACAATGTCTGTTCTCTTGTACTTGGTAGAGTATGCTTGTATTCTAGGAAGGACATCGAGCATTGCGTACTATTCGAACGTCTTTGAACTCCGTGGGGGCAGACTGTTCACCAACGCTGCACCATCAATGATGATGGTGTCGGCGTCTGGCTCTGCCTCAGAGGTTGTAACTTGGCTCTGAAGAATGGTAGTGAGGTGGGATTTCTGACAGGTGTGGAGCTTTCCACCATCACTGAGGGCAGCAGGATGTGACTGGTTCTCATGACGGAAGAACTCCTTCAAGTCGCACTCTCTGCTCTGGCATGATATGAACAGCTTGGAGAACAGTTGACAGTCTTCCTTCAGCACTTTATGCTTTGAAGAGTCAACAGAGGCTGGTACCTGTCAGAAAAAGTCAACCCTGTTCTTCTTGATTGGTTCATAGAAGGTGGATTCTTCTTCCCCTTCCAGTCCCTTCATAAACTCCTGGAAACGGACATTGCCTTTCTCAAGGTGTGTGCCAATCAGCTCAGCGGCAGTGTGGTGAGCAATATCCTTTGTATCAAGCGAAAGCAGGTCCCGACTCTCCTCCTGGAAAGGATTGCACATATCTGTCATGGCTTGTGAGAGCTTTTCTACTTTCTCAAGGAACACTCTTTGTGCTCGTTCTGTCTCCTCATGGTGGCTGGTGTGTTCAGTACCCTCTTTGGTCCCACATGCTGCCTCATACTGTGCAACCAAGTGGCTGACTTGAGGACCAGCTATCATCCATCTTCTCAGTGCTGATGGGTCTTCAGTCACGCCGATCACACCCCGTCTGCTTTGATGACAGCGTTGGCCTGCTCGTGAGCTTGGTCAATAGCCATTGCTGAGAACTGTCGGCTCGATTTGTGTACAACAAAGTTTCCACTCTGGAACTCCTGAGCCAGCTGAGGATGCTTCTGTTCCAGGGTCACCATGTCTCTGTAGTGGATCGGAAGCCACCGTGCATAGTTTACATTGTTGTTGGCAAAGAAAGTACGGTATCAGCTCAGCCAGTGACTGACAGTACAGGAAGAAGTTGGCTTCCCTGAATGATCGGATCAACAAGAGGATCACCAGTTCCATTGACAGCACCATATACCAGAAATGAAACTGGGGACTTTGCAGTTTGCGATGCTCACACCAAGCTTCGAAGCTAGGCACCTCTTCGGGTTGTTCATCTGTCTCTTTCGAGTAGTCCGTGTGGGCTGCCTTCAGAAGCTTGTACAGATTGCATGCTGTTATCTGGTGCATCTGTCGTGTCCTAGTGATGCTCGAAGCTGTCAGAAATGAATCTGCTGTCCCAGGAGATACTATCCCTGCCTCCAAGAGGGCTCCTGTCCAACCACTGTCCTGGAGTAGAGTTTCAATGGACTTCATTGCCGCCATCTCAATATGCAAGCCTCCGAACATTATGACGAACTTGTCCTCACCGTAGATTTCAGGCCAGTGCCACTGGACCTGCTTGGCTACTGCATATATTGGCTGGTCAGCAGCAATGACTGGCACCTGACCGGGGTTCAGAAATGCCACTATCTCCTTGATCTTGTCCATCACATGCTTGACTGTAGCAACCGAGTTGGCCTGATCTCGCAGCAGAGGCAAAAGTGATGTAATGCTGACCTCAAATGGCTTTCCTCTCTTCTGTGAAGCATGGTGGGCTGACCAAGTCACATCCACTGGCCCATCTGCCACAGTGATCTTCTCCAGCCACTCATACTCCATTGCCAGTTGTAGCCTCAGCAGACTGGTGTCTGGGTGTGTCACACCACTCTGGGAAGGAGAGGGTTTCTTCTTGGTGAAGAAGGCGGACCGGACATTGGTGAAGGAGTCTGGAAGTTCTGGAACTGTCTTCACTTTCTCCTCTCCGAACTTCAGCTGTCCACGCTCTTCACCTTTGTCTTCTTTGGTTGGGTGCTGGAAAACAGAGACGCTGGTTCCATGGAAAGAAGTGGTCGCTGTCGTTGCAGTGGGATTGTGGTGTATGTTGTCCATGGCTGATGTGGTGAACAGCCCTTTTCGCAGAACTGGTGGACAGACCACCCCATCCTCCACGTACTTGCTGACTGTTGCATCTCCCAGCTGTGCAGATATCTGTAGCACCCTGTCGTATGAAATGCTGATGCCATGCTCGTTAAGCATTTCCACCAACTTTCTCTTTCTGGTCTTTGTGTAGACGGACATCCCCATGTAAACAGGGAATGGGGTCTGTCTGTCTTTGGAGTGTCTGTGAGTTGCTGCTCCTTCTTTGTACCTTGCGTAGCAGTTGTACTGAAGCAGCTGAGCAATTGCTAGATCTGTCTTTGATGCGCCAAACCTCAGTTGAGATTTGATGTCCGCTCCGTGTTCAAGCATGGCCACAAACTGAAGAAGAGTGAGTGGAATGGCCTGCTCGATGCACCCCTCATGGAAGGTTCCATCAAATGTGGACTTGTGGTCCAGCATATGTCTTTGCAAGATGTTAGCTGCTTTGCCAAGGATAATAGCTTCACTATAATAGTCAGAGGCTTTTGACAAGACAAAGCCCACATCTTTCTGGAAAGCCAGAAGAACATCCCTTCCCTGCTTGTGCACTTCCAACTCAGGTATTTCTGACAGCAGTTTTTCCTTCAGTCTTGTGGAGTTGACAGCAGGTGCATCAACACCCAGCTGTTCCAGGCGCTGGGCATACAGGTGAACTATGTCTGCAAGTCGGAATACTGCAGGACCATCGCCAGATCTGGTGGTCTCCACTAGATATGTGACTTGCTCTGAGAATGCCTGTGGGTGGGCATCCTCTTCGGGTGCACGTTCCTGTTCCAGTCTCTTGGTGGCTCTGAGGTACGTCCTCTCTCTATTGTACAGGTCTGTCAAGCATGCAAAATGGTATTTGAGCTCCTGTGCAATAGCATCTCCACCGCTGAGTCTTGCAAGAAGTTTTCCGTCATTTAAAGTTTGGGCACATTCATTAAGTCTGTTATTGAGGTTCATCGTCATAACTTGTCTGAGTTCAGGGGATGGGGCTTCTTTGTCACATATGAAACACGTTTGGCCTTCAAGGCTGGTTCTACGCAGCTTGGTCTGGCATTCTACTGGCTGAGCACTCTCTGCTCTTCTTTTTCTGACTCTCTCCAGTTTCGTGTTGTTGAACATAAGGCGACAACTTTGGTGATACTGCGCCTTGTTCCTCCTCAGAGTTTCTTCAATGCCACCACCATCATCAAGTCTGGCTGGATCCAGAACAATAGGCATCTCATTAATTGCGTGAAAGAGGGGAATAGTAGTCGCAATCATAGTGTAGCCATCATGTACTTGTGGTTGTTGTGCACGTGGTGACTCGAGCTCTTCACTCTTCTTCTTCTGGCAAAGACAACACTTGCTCCAGTCAGTCCGGAATTTAGACGGTCCTGGATCTGTATTTGCCATCTTGGTGAATACAGTATGATCATTATCTGTAACACAGATATAATAGATAACAGATAATCACAGTATATAACAGATAATCACACTATGATATAACACAGTATGTTATATGATAACAGATATAACAGATAATCACAGTATGATAATTATCTGTATTCAGTGAATCAAGGCCGAGGGGTTATCCTTTTACCACCTTGATCACAATCATGCACAATAAGGTATGGGATACGACTAGGTTCGGGAATAAAAATATACTGTATGACCTACACCTAGCCCGATCGTTCATCCAGTATCATTTAAGTCCCGTGCGATCTGTACTCCATCCAGGTAACTACATGCAAAGCAATGTTACTCAGTTACTTGTTCGTCAAGGGGAATCCACGCAATGCGAGCTAAGCTCATTATTATCGCGCCTCCTTAACTGGGAATGTATTGCGTGAAATGCATGTTAAGTGTTTTATGTGTGGAATGGCTGTGGATGTGTGTGTAGTCTGTATTTAGCCAATTGGCGACATCGGAAACGAAGGCTTAGGGTGGATCTGTATGGTACCATTCTCACCATAGACGGTACCGTCTCGCCCGAAGGCTTAGGTAGCCATCAGCTTAGGTGAACCATATGATACCCATCTCGCCTTGTACCATTTTTGCCAACCCCAGATGGGACGTCACAACGTCGTCCACTTATTCCAGGTACCTATTTACAGCTAGGTGAACTGAGGCTAACACATGAAAGGAGACACATTTGTCTCCGCCCGGCCGGGGATTGAACCCCCGACCCCTCGTGTGTGAGACGAGAGCTCTACCTACTAGGCTACGGGCTGTGTGTAAAGCCCCGTTACCCTTGGCTCGGCTCTCCCGCGCTGGCACACCCTGTCAATTCAGGCGCGGCTATCTAACTAAACATCTATGTTAAACTACATGTAATCTACAGTAGCTAACTGATGCAGGGCTTATTAGACAGCATTTGGGACACTAAACTAATTATTTAGCTACACTAAACTAATTATTCAGCTGATACTGAACCCCATGCTGAGTTTCACAGCAGCAGTGCCACCAGTGTGCCCTGGCTGTGCGTTGACATCCGCTCTGTTGAGCTACTACATATTCGTCAAACTCAATCTTTTTGGAGATTAACCCATCAATATTTGTATACATGAACTTAGCGTTACCAGTATTTTCCCTATTTTTCTCGTCCCTGCCCGTTCCTTTCTTTTTTGTACGTACCCCTCCCAATTTATTTCCTAGCTTGTCTCCTCTTCTCTTGTCTCCACCTGGACTGTTTCTCGCTCCGTTTCCACCTCCCCTCCCTTTGCATCCACTTGGATTGTTTCTCTTTCTATTTCCACCTCCCCTTTCTCTGCCTTCTCCTCCGTCACCCTCACCATCTCCCTTTCCCTCCCTACTTCGTCCCTTCGCTTTATATACCATTTCTTGACTTTTCCCTCCCACACTCTCCAGAAAAACTTCTTTTCGTCTTCTTTCGTCCTTTCTCCATTCTTTTCATTTGCCTCGGTTTGCAATTCCTTTCTTATGTTTCGTTCCGCAATACTCATGTCTTTTCTAATTGTAATTTTCTTAAACTTGCTGGTCAAGTTAAGTCTCCATGTTACATTCATTATTGCATCCACTGTTACCCTAGACCTAAACTGCACTCTCATTGGCCTTGTGTTTCCCTTGCTATATTTACCCATTCTCCTAACTTCTTCAATATCATCTCTCCAGTTGTTTCCTTCTTCATCGACATGCTTGATTAATGTTTTTACCTTGTTAATTTCTTCCTTATCCCTAGCTTTCCTCTCAGTAATGTGCTCCTCTATATCCCCAAATACAATAATACACTTATTTCTATCTATTGTTTCACGCAGGACCTGTTCGTTTCTCCTCATAGCTTTTACTACCACTGATTCTAGATCTTTCTTTTCCCTTTCTGATTGTTTCTTTTGTTCCTCCATGATTTCCTTCATTGCCACTTCTTTCACTCTTCCTCCTTCGTCATTAACCCATTTATTGTGTTTCTCCTTAATCTCCTCAACATGTGTTTTCATTTCCTTGGTTTGCCCTTTGTATTCTTCAAGTTGTAATCTTAAAGCTTCATTTTCGTCCCGGAGTAGCCCCATATGTGTTTGAATTTCTTTTAGGCTAGCCTGACTCAAATCTTGTACAGGCTCGATGCCCGCATCCTGAGCACCACATATTGAACATAGAGCCTCAATCCGTGAACTAACACTCACCTTCCACTCCTGCATATCCTCCTTCCACCTTTTAATCTCCTTCAGCTCACGTACAATTTTCTCTAGAATGCCCCCGCTCTCACCGACTTCAAATCCATCAAAGTCAGCCATATTTGTTTACACCCACTCGCATTCACTATCGCTTGAATTATTCTTATCACTCGAAATATCCTCACTTGATTTTATTCTCAAAATATTTTAATATTGCATTATAATACAGGACAACACAAAATATCCTTATACTCAAGTTTAGGTGAGTTTAGTTGACGAGCACTGTAAACAGCTTGCTAGATCAGCTGATTTTCGGGAGCGTGGGTGCAGAGGTGTTGTCTCGTCGGCGGTTCGAATGGGTGTCTATCAAGGGATAGTTGTACCAACAGTGATGTATGGGGCTGAGATATAGGCTCTGAACGCAAAGGAGAGAAAAAAGCTGGATGTGATGGAGATGAGCTGCTTGAGGAGTACCGTATGTGTGGAGTGACTCGTAGAGACAGATTTAGGAATGAAGAGATACGTAGGAGAGTGGGGCAGCAGGAACCTTTGTCGGCCAGAGTGGACAGAAGGGTGCTGTGCTGGTATGGACATGTTGAGCGAATGTAAGATGAAAGGCTTGCAAAGAGAATATGTGAGTCAGATACTAGGCGAGGTAGAGGGGTGGGAAGACCTCCATTGAGATAGAGAGAATGTGTAGTACAAGCATTGGAAGATAGAGGAATGACTATAGATCAAGCGAGAGATATGGTAATAAATAGGAATGAATGGAGAGTGCTAGTGAATAGATGAGTGAAAACGCGGTGGCTTGGGAGAGGGGGTAGGGTGCCAGTTTGACTAGATAATAGTCCGTCAGGTGCCTGGTCCGGGGAGCCGGTATATATCAAGGGTCATGCCTGGATGCGTGTTGGGCGGGCACTGTGGTGTGCTCCGCTACATGTCTGCTTGCTGAGACTGGAACTTCTCCGGGAGGTCGGGGGCCGGGGGAGTGCTGGAGTGCCCTTAGTTATACCTGGTCTCTGGGTCTTCTCCTTGGCAACCTAGATATGTGTGAATTTGTATTTGTTTTTTGTGTTTTGTTCTTTTGTCCCTGTTCTGGCTGTCTCGAGTCGGCCACCCCCAGCTATGGGGTATGTGCCCGAGGATATACATACATACATACATACATACATACATACAGTACAATTGAAAGCAATGACATATTAATGTGGGTTATTATACAGTAATGCTAACTATTAATTTTTGTTTGCTGTAAATAATGAATAGGATTTTGAACACTTGGTAGCTAACTCATACAGTATAACCGGATACTTCAGCTTCTTTCATGTTTTAATTTCCAAGCTAATACTTTAACCCCCGCACCTCGGTTGTCCTCTTTTACTCCACGCCGAACCTTCACCGCGGAACTCGGTTGTGCTCTTATACTCTCGCACGCATAATATTCACAACCGCATAACACAACAACTCGACGACATAGCGATGTCCGGTCAACACTGGGTCAAGATAACAGTATGTACTGTGCTTAATTTTCCAATTAAGGTTATCTATCTACCTATTACCATTGCTCAGCTATTAAGAAAAAAAGGCCATAACGCCGATTCTGCGGGTACCGAGCGTAAGAGGACAATCGAGGCTGAGGTGTTAATTAAGAATTATAAATAAATTTTTCACTTAATATAACTTCAGTATACATTTCTAACCTTTAAATTTACTGTACAGAAAAATCACCTACTGTATTTCAATATCTTCATGCTTTCTTTAGGACTTCGTCGAATCCCGGGCATTTGTCCTGCCTGCTGCACCACCCCCATGGCCCCCAGGACACAGGACGAGGACCACGACGGAGATGAGGAGGACGAGGAAGAAGAGGAAGAAGAAAAGGATGATGATGAATATGAAGTGGTCGGGAAGACTCCTTCTAGTGTTGGTGGTGGAATGAGTAGTATGGCAGAGGCTTTGGAGGGAGTCATGGCCAAAATGTTGGGTGAGGCTATTTTTGGAGCATTTATAAAAAAGGAAGAGTAGTAGTAGTACAGTAATTATAAATACAGTAGTAAGAGGAAGAGTTGGTGTCCTTCCCTAAGCTGACTGGCCGAACAGTACCGAGTCCCTAAAGAAGGCCATGGCTACGGTCGGGCTTTCTTTTCCCACAGGGCTCTCAAGGAGTGTAGATTATGTTGTTGGCGTAATTGATTGTGTAAAATGCAGTTTTCTACAATGTGTTTAATAGTATGGGGTGCTGTGTTACATCCCGGGCAGGTATCGTCGACGGAGTCATCCAGTCTCTTCTGATAGCTCAGAAGAGTTGGATGGTGCCTACATCTCAGCCTGGCCAGGTAGGCTCTGTCCTCGCGAGGAAGGGAGGATTAAGAAGGATGGATTTCGGGAGGTTGTGCCTGCAGCTGCATGTTGTCTGAGTGATTGGATGGAACGGTGAGAGATATGAGTATGGATGTGCTTCTGGAAGCTGGTTCGGGGTGGGCAGGGAGGGAGAGAAGACAGTATTTGTGTGTAATACTGTGTGCTGGGTGTTGTTTTGATATTTCTTGGTGTCTGTGGGTGTGTTGCCATGTAGTGTAGTGGGTGGTATTGGTTTGTGGAGGCTTCAGTCAGGAATTGAGTGCCTCATTTCCAGATGATCTTTGACTTTAAGGACTGGTTTCTTGATGTAGGTGATCTGTAGGTGTAGTAGCTGTACAGCCTGTGATAATTATTAGGGCTTTATTTTGAATAGTCTGCAAGGTATTATGATGTGTATTGTTTGAAACTGTGGTGGTGGTTTCTTTGTTGTGTCCAAATTTTGTATGGGCAAGTGACCTGAGGGTGTTAAGTCTGGGTGTCAGTATATGTTTTATGTTTGTGGTATGTTGTTTGAATGTCATTAGAGTATCATATGTTACTCCTAGGATTTTGGGCGAGTGTGTGTGTGTGTGTGTGTTAGGGGTGTGTTGTTTATGGTGAGTTGCGGGGTGTATTTGTGTTCTGCTGTCCAGCTTGTGAGGAGGGTTGCGGTGGATTTGGCTGGGGCCAACTTGAGTCTGTTTGTAGTTCACCAGTCATGTAGTGTGTTGAGATAGGGGTGAAGGAGAAGTGTTGCTCTGTCTGGGTTTTGGTGTGTGCATGTGAGTGTTGTTGTTGTTGTTGTTGTTGTTGTTGTTGTTGTTGTTGTTGTTGTTGTTGTTGTTGTTGTTGTTGTTGTTGTTGTTGTTGTTGTTGTTGTTGTTGTTGTTGTTGTTGTTGTTGTTGTTGTTGTTGTTGTTGTTGTTGTTGTTGTTGTTGTTGTTGTTGTTGTTGTTGTTGTTGTTGTGTAAGTGTTGTTGTTGTTGTTGTTGTTGTTGTTGTTGTTGTGTAAGTGTTGTTGTTGTTGTTGTTGTTGTTGTTGTTGTTGTTGTTGTTGTTGTTGTTGTTGTTTTTGTTCCCTAAGCTGCCTGGCCGAACAGCCCCGAGTCCTTAAGGAAGGCCATGGCCACGGTCGGGCTTTCCCACAGAGCTCTCAAAGAGTGTAAATTGTGTTGTTGGCGTAAGTGGTTGTGTGAAATGCAGTCTTATATGATGTGTTTAATGGTATGGGGTGCTGTGTTACAACCCGGGCAGGTGTCGACGACGGAGTCATCCAGTCTCTTCTGATAGCTCAGAAGAGCTGGATGGTGTCCACATCTCAGCCTGGCCAGGTGGACTCTGTCCTCGCGAGGAAGGGAGGATTCAGAAGGATGGATTTCGGGAGGTCGTGCTTGCAGCTGCGTGTTGTCTATGAGTGAGTGGATGGAACGGCGAGTGATATGAGTATGGATGTGCTTCCGGAAGTTGGTTTGGGGTGGGCAGGGAGGGAGAGAAGACAGTATTTGTGTGTGATAGCGTGTGCTGGGTGTTGTTTTGATATTTCTTGGTGTCTGTGGGTGTGTTGCCATGTAGTGTAGTGGGTGGTGTTGATTCGTGCAGGCTGCTGCCAGGAATTGAGTGCCTCTCATGTCTAGATGATCTTTGACTTTGAGGACTTTGGTTTCTTGATGTAGGTGATCTGTGGGTGTAGTAGCTGTGCATCCTGTGATAATTTTCAGGGTTTTATTTTGAATAGTCTGTAAGGTCTTCTGATGTGTTTCAGCTAGGTTAGAAGCCCAGGCCGGGCTTGCGTATTCCATAACTGATCTTGTGTATTGTTTGTAGACTGTGGTGGTGGTTTCTTTGTTGTGTCCAAATTTTGTGTGGGCAAGTGATCTGAGGGCGTTAAGTCTGGGTGTCAGTTTCTTTTTCGTGTTTGTGGTGTGCTGTTTAAATGTCATTTGGGTGTCGTATGTTTCTCCTAGAATTTTGTGTGTGTGTGTGTGTGTGTTAGGGGTGTGTTGTTTATGTTGAGTCCCGGGACGTAATCGTGCTCTCCTGTCCAGCTTGTGAGGAGGGTTGCAGTGGATTTAGCTGGGGCTAAATTGAGTCTGTTTGTAGTGCACCATTCATGTAATGTGTCGAGATAGTCTTGAAGGAGTCTTGTTGCTGTGTCTGGGTTTTGGTGCGTGCTTGTGAGTGTTATGTCGTCTGCGTAGGAGGCTATGGTTATTTGGGGTGAATTTGGTGTATTTATATCATGCATGTACAGATTGAAGAGTGCGGGCGACAGGACGGATCCTTGCGGGACTCCGTTTGGGAAATTTCTAATGCTAGATGACTGACCGGCAAAAGTTACGTGTGCACATCTGCCTGCTAAGAAGTTGGCCAGCCATCTTTTTGTGTTGTTGTGCATGTTTGTGTTGTAGATTTTGTTTGTTAGGTTGTGGCGGGGGATGGCATCGAAGGCTTTACTAATGTCGAGTGTGTCAAGTACTGATCTGTGTGGTGGTCTAGCTGAGTTGATGCCGTCAAAAGCTCTTTGTGTAAGGTCTGTAAGAAGAGTGTTTGTGGAGTGCAATGGCCTGAAGCCGTGTTGTGTTGGAGAAAGGGGTAAGTCAGGTATCATCAGTTGTAGTACAAGGCGCTCTATGACTTTGGAGGGGGTGCAAATGAGTGTGATAGGGCGGTGTGAGGAGGGTAGCGTGGGGTCTTTGTTAGGTTTGGGGAATGTGATGATGATACCATGCTTCCAGATGTCTGGTATTGTGTTGTGTGAGTAGCTGTAGTTTGATATGTTAGTGAGTGCTTGTATGCCTTGTGGTCCCAGGTGTCTGAGGTGAATGTTGCTTATGTTGTCTAGGCCACAGGCGGGTGAGAGCTTGAGATTGTTGATGATATGCTTTGTCTGGTTGTTGGTGAAGGGTGTATAGTCAGGGTCTGTGGGGAATTGTCTTTTTCGTCGGATGACACGTCGGTCGTCTTTGTGGGGTTTTAGGTGACTGACATGAGAGAAGTGATTGATGAGAGTGTTTGCTTGTTCTTTACGTGAAGGAGTAGAGTCTGTTGTTGTGATTGCAGCATGTGATTGTGTTGTGTTGCTGTTGGAAAGTGTGATCCTGTTTAGTGTTTTGTAGATTTTTTGGGGGGTTGTTTTGTGATTGAGTGGTTGTAGGAAGTTATTCCAATTTAGTGTTTGTTGTTTTTGTATTTTGTTGTTAATCTGGATGTTGAGTGCTTGAATTTGTTGTTTGATGTCTTGTGTGTGGGGTGCTAGGGAGTGTTTCAGTGTCGCGTTGTATGATGAGGTTTTGAATTTCTGGTGAGAAGTTGGGTGGTGTTTTTATGTTACCTCTTGGAATGTGTTTCTTGTCGGCGTTTTGGATAGTCGTGTTGAATGTGTGTACAGCATTGTTGATGTTAGTGATGGGTGTACTTATTTAAGGTTTCAAAGTGTTGTTCTGTCTCATTTGTGAATGCTTCCCAGTTAGCTCTTTTATATTATAGTTAGTGTAAGTGTGTCTGTGGCTAGCGTGTGAGTGTTATGTCGTTTGCATAAGAGGTTATGTTTATTTGGGGTGTGTGGGGCATAGTTATATCATGCATGTACAGATTGAAGAGTAATAGGAGGTGGATGAGCAGGAAGGAAAAGGCTGACAAAGAGGAGGAGGGAAAGGAGAAGAGGAGGAGGAGGAGGAAGAAGAAGATGAATTGATATCGAAGATTCCTGGTGGTGGTGCGGGAATGAATAGTATGGCAAAGGCTTCAGAGTCATGGCCATTTAAAATGGTAAACAACATTAATTCCATGCTCTTGCCATACAGGGAAACTAATTTGATTGTCTTAGTCTTGCCAAAGGCAAATGTAGGGCGACATTAGCGATAATTGCTCATTTTAGCGAATGTATGGTAGCGCTGCGGGTGAAGCCCGCGAGCTACAAAGCTCGTTTTGGTGTCATTTTGAAGCTATTTTCTTCTAGTTTTTGGCTGAATACATTTAATTTGATTCAGACACTTACTTAATCAATCAGGAGTGCCTGAATGAGCCCTAATATGGCGGAAATATGCCCACACCGTAATTGTTAAAGATTGGGGAACAGAATTTTTAACATATTTTTAATTGACTTGTGTAATTTTGCTCATTATGTGTTATTTTATTTAGCCCATCAAATCAGAAATGATTCACAGAGACCAAATAACAAATATAAAATCTGATAAATAAGGGAGATAACTAGATACAAATGGAAATGAATACAGTAGATAGAAATATAAGTAATAGAGAGAGAGAAAGCAGATGACAGGGAAAACTATAATACGAAATGTACACAAGTAACACTAGCAGTCTCTGTTTGCTAAAGGGTCACCAAGGTTACGATGTTTCGGTCTGTTTTCTAAAGGGTGTTTGCAATTTCGATGTTTTCATATGGTTAACCCGCTGGATCCCAGCGACGCACGTGTTGCGTCGGCAATGTTCGATCACCAGAACCCAGCAATGCAACAGTTGCGTCGGTCCCAATTACTTCGGTCCTATGGCACCTAGAGGGCTCAGATTTGTATGGGAATTGTATAAGTATCCCACGCAACCTTGCCGATGGTTGAACACTCTCAAAGTCCAACCATGTGCGCGTGAGCGCGCAAAAACATGGTTTTTGGGTGTTTTTGCCTTCAATTTTTTACTCTTGTAAAATCCGTTTTCGGGGGCTCCGTAGGACCAATTGTTTACCTTTTTGATTGTTTTTTTGTGGTTTTTCCTTCATTCCTAACCCATTCGCTATTGTTTCTGGAATTTTTTTTTTTTTTCAAAACCTGCTGGTTCCTGGGTGGTACATTTATAAATAACTAGCTGGGGCTCTGGGTTAAATATGGTTTTATATTATATTTTGAAGAAGTTGGGTCACAAGTGTGATATACGCCTTCAAGTTGTTATTACGTGTATTTGAATGAATGTTATTACAAATATTTGGGCGGGTGCCCAACCCCGAAAGGAGTTGAAATAGGGGAGCTATCCCCCCGCCAAAGGCAGCTTTCTAGGGCCTTTCCTAGCTGATGCTGAGAGGATTGGGTTCTAGTCATGTGGTGATGGGCTGGTCTATCCGAGTGAGAACTGAGCGATCTCTGCCATACCCATAGCTTACTCTGACTGTTCCTTTTACTTATATATTTTTATATATACATTTTTCCTTTGCCCCTCAACTTTCTCTTCATAATTGCTGAGGGGCACAGGGCCCTCGGTGGGGCTTTCGTTTCCCGGGCGTTTCCGCACCCTCCTCAGCTCCCCGCCATTGAGTGGCTTCGGTCACCCAGGTTTTATTGTGGTAGGCAGGGAGGGTTCTGTGGGGGTGCTCGGTTATGACCTTGGCCTTGCTTGGGGCCTTGGGGCTGTTCGGCCAGACAGCCTGGGGAACAACAACAACAACAATGACAAATATTTGTGTTGTTGTGGTTGCTGTTCCCCAGGCTGCCTGGCCGAACAGCCCCAAGGCCCCAAGCAAGGCCAAGGTCATAACCGAGCACCCCCACAGAACCCTCCCTGCCTACCACAATAAAACCTGGGTGACCGAAGCCACTCAATGGCGGGGAGCTGAGGAGGGTGCGGAAACGCCCGGGAAACGAAAGCCCCACCGAGGGCCCTGTGCCCCTCAGCAATTATGAAGAGAAAGTTGAGGGGCAAAGGAAAAATGTGACGCTTTGGCTTCCAATCTGCCAACCTCTAGGTTGGCAGATTGGGAGGTCAATCCATGGAAGAGACGCCGTTACTTGAGATCTAGAAAATATATAAGTAAAATGAACAGTCAGGGTAAGCTATGGGTATGGCAGATTTCGCTCAGTTCTCACTCTGATAGACCAGCCCATCACCACATGACTAAAACCCAATCCTCTCAGCATCAGCTAAGAAAGGCCCTAGAAAGACGCCTTTTGCGGGGGGATAGCTCCCCTATTTCAACCCCTTTCGGGGTTGGGCACTCGCCGACAAATATTTGTGTTATAGGTAGCACCAGCGAACTTGACAATAATCTTGACCCCTTAACTTCTTATAACTCTAAATATTTGTGTTATAGGTAGTGCCAGCGAACTTGACAATATTCTTGACCCCTTAACTTCTTATAACTCGAAATGAATGAAAGCAATCGGGCTGACGTTTTTATAATTTGGGAAGAGCCCACCAGGAAACAGGTGTGGATATTTACAGCCAGTTTGCTCTAGGCCCTTTTGAGTTACAGAGAGTTCAGGGATCAAGATTATTGTAAAGTTTATTGGCGCTACCTATAGTGAAGTTCTTACACATACAGTACTGTGTACCTGAGTGTATTTGTAATAACAATATAATTGCTTTGTAATTGAGAATACATAAAGATTTGTGTATAAGGTGCTAAAAAGCATAAATATTAAGCATCTTCTTTATATGCTCCTCAAAGGGCTACAAATGTAGGTTCATTCGCCCCCTCCTCCCTCCGCTCTCCCAGAGGGTTCTCAGGTATTTTGGATGGGGTCTTTTTTCCCAAAAGGAATTGGACCTGTTTACCAGGGTTCGGTCTTGCCAAATGTGCTTGTCCCAGCCCTGGTGTTTATGGTCTACTGTGTGGGTGTTTTTTACTTAAGTTTGATTGTTTTTTTAAACTCCGTCTGTGTCCGAAGTAACCTCTGCATTGTCCGAAGTTGTCTCTCAATACACACACTCAGATTTAAAGGGGAAAAACATTACTGTCCGAAGTCACCTCACCCCTGTCCGAAATCACCTCAGATCGATGATGACTTCGGACACCATTATAAATATTATTGTATTTATAATTAAGGTAAAGAACTGAAATTTATTCAACTGTACACATCATACAACTACGTATCTAAACTATACATTGATGGAAGAGATTGCTTTTTTAAGGCTTTACATATTGAAATTAGGCTTAAAATATATCAAATATGTCTGAAGTCACCCCGAAGGACGGTATGTGAGGGAAAGAGTGTGCGAATGTGCTTGTTTTCCCGTGAACACTTAGTACTTATGTTGGCCACCTCACCCAGGCTGGAAGTTAAAAAGGTTAATCCATTATCCACTTAAATGTTATAAGAAAAACTTAATCCAATATCCATTTAAATGTTAGAATTTTGTATTAATCCATTATCCACTTAATGAATGTTTTATTGCCCTATAGACTACTTTGCATAAAGTGGCATGCACAAACAGTGTCCAATATTCCAGACAATTTTGCAATGATTAACTGTAGTACAATATCTAATGGTTCCTTTAAGATGTTTGTGTTTCCTTGGTGAAGTTAAGAGCTTTTATTACCTTAATCAGATGCTTTGCTAACTCTGCAAAGAATCAAGCACGGACACTAGCTTCAGTAATCTAATGTACCAGCACACTGTACTATACTTTAGATACATTTTAAGACTGAGTGCTCCAAACATACGTCCCCCCTGTTACTACATTCCTTGTCGCGGTTGGGGGGCTTTGGGCCGGCAACTAGAGCTTGATGGGGGATGCTTTTTGCCTTCTCCCCTCGAGCTCTAGTTGTCGGCTTAACTAATTTTGTGTAGTTTTTATTTTCTCTTTCTATGTTTTTCCCCTTCTGTTCTTATTCTGTCCCTTTTGGTTTCATTTTGTGGACTTTTCCTCTTTGTTCTAATTATGTTCGGTTGGGTGAGAGAGCTGGTCTTTGCTGGGATTGGAGCTTTGACCCGGAACCAATTGTGGTGACAGTGGTGACATGTCGGCTCACCCGAGAGTTTTAGGACCTGTGGTTCGGTAACATGCCTAATGTTATGGTTCCTAGGCGGGACCATCTCCGTAGTGCGGCTCCGGATCCAGGGGTGCCGTTCCTTGGAGGTGGGACTCTTGGCTTTCTGACCGGTAGCCCATAATTATGTAACGACTGGAGATGTTTGCATCATTTCATGCCCTCAGTCTCATCAAGCGGGTTATGCTTACACTTGAGCCTCTCTTTACATTTTAATGCCATCCCCTTCCAAGGGGTAGGATAGGAAGCTGACACTTGGGACTCTGTCCCCACTTGTGTCGTTGGTGAAGGTTTAGGGCTCCATGATTTGTAAAGGTTGGCTTACTGGTATCCCTCCCGTCATACCTTCTCTCCGCCTGGTCTGCTTAGTACACTCCTGGAACAGCATGGCTTGGTATTTATGGCTGGTGTTACTGAAACTCCTCCCCTGGTTCCGACTTTGACACTGACTACGACCTCTGGCGCAACTTCTGACATTTCCCTGGATCCTTCCCACCCTGTCGAGGGGCTTTCGGTAGCCTCCTCGGCTGCAATAGTAGGAGAGACTCATCCCTCTCCCAAGCCACACTTGCCTCCTTCATCTAGTTCTAATGGCCCTGTTACATTGGAGCCATATGTTCCTCCCAAATCCAAACCTCGTCCACGTCGTCCTACCCCGCCAACTTCTGTCCAGCTATTTCAGACTATTTTTGGCTCCAGTAAGTGGCCTAAATTTTTTAATATTAATTATGACATAGGTGATGATCTTGAGCTTGATTCCATACTGCGCCATGACATCGGTAATGTTGAAATCCGTACGGGTACGGATGGCTGTCGCCTCCTTGAAGCTCGGACTGAGGCTCAGTCTCGTTCTCTTCAGGAGTGGTTGGTCGATCCGCCGTCCCAAGTTTCCATCACGAGGCACAAGACTTAATAACTGTGTTGGGACAGTTGTTATCCCTCATGAGATCCGTATTGATACACCATTTGAGGACTCTGCATCTCGCATCCTGGAGAACATGGGCCCATCTCATACTCCAGCACTGAAGGTTGAGACCTACCTGTCTCGGCGCGGTTCCCAGCGTGATGGCCCCCTCCGTATCGCTAAACTGACTTTCGAGGGACGTGACTTGCCCCCTTTTGTTCGGATAGCGGGCCGGCGGCTGGCTGTACGAAAACATGTCCCCCGCCCTAGACAATGCCAGAGTTGCTGGAAGTTTGGTCACCCGGCCAAGTATTGCCAAGAGAACCCGAAATCTCCCTGTGTGGAGGTTCAGCTCATCTTCGGGAGGCTTGCAATGCAACCTCCCGTATCTGCCTCAACTGCGGTGATCCCCATGCTGTCTTTTCCAACACTTGCCCACATTTTCATTATCATAGTGCTATCCTTGATTTGAAACTGAGTCGGGGCTTCTCTCACAGAGCGGCTATCTCCCATTTGAAGGAACAGGGTCTGTTACCTTCCTTGACGTATGCTAGGGTGGCTAGGTCTGGTTTACAACCTACTCTCACGCATCCTCCGCTTTCAGTGACTCGCCCTCTTCCAACCATTCGCTTTTCGCCACTCCGGGACCTACTGCCAGAGCCGAATCCCCCTCCTGAGGTAGCAGGGGACCCTGTTCAGTGTCCTCCCTCCATCTCTCCTACTGCTTTGACTTCCTCATCTAAGGTGACTACTAGGAGTAATTCCAGTGTTATTCTGGCCCGAACTGATGTTTCTTCCGTGCGCAGTAAGGACTTCTCTCCTCCCTTTGATCCTGCAACTAAGAAGAGGAATGGTTATGACTCTCCTCCTACGGATAGATCTGCCTTGTCTCCCAAGCATGTGCGGAGTCAGGATAGGAGGAGACCTCGCCTTCTGACATATCCGCAGGTCTCATCAGCTCCTCTAACTCCTTCCCATGATGATATAGAAGCCCAACTTGCAGACATCGATGGTCCACTTATGGAAATAGATACCTCCCCGCCTCCTGCTAAACATGTTTCACAGTGTGGCTGTGACAAATGCTTTATAGACTATATTGGTCCCGCTATTAATGATAATGTGCATGACTTACGTGTAAAGGTTGATCACTTTATTGCCTCCTGCCACCTTCCTTCTGACTTTGCAGGGTCTCATGATGCCCATTGTATATGTGTTAATTGTATTGGTCACCTGGCTGTTCAACCAACAGCATTAGTGGAAAGGATTCAACGCGAGGTTTCTTCTCCCCCCGAACAATTGCCCGTGCTCCAGGTCCCGCCTTCCCAGTGTGTGTTACACGACGCTACTGGGGACGTGCCTGGTCGTCCTCCCCCTCACCCTCTGCTTGTACCCCTCCCCTATGTTGCCCGTATTCAGCGGGCTCAAAATCACAGTAATTTAAAATCAGTGATTACTCATGAACCATCATAGTATACTTCAGTGGAACATGAACGGTTTCGCCACTAGGCGTCGCCTTGGCGAAACTCAACGTTTACTTCGCTTGCATACTCCTCTGTGTGTCTGCCTCCAGCATGTAGGCCCTGTCCTTGACTCGATAGGTGCTTATTATGTTGCAGCAGAGTCACCTGTGCGTGATGGTCATCTTCGGACGGCCATCCTTTTACATCGCTCTTGTGCTTTTCAACCTGTTCCATTGTTAGATCCCCCATTCCAAGCTGTTGCTGTTGGGGTATCCCTTCCTAATGGTACAGCCCTTACCATCTGTAGTGTATATAATCAACCTAGTTGTAATTATAACCTGTCTAGGTTGCCCCATCTTTTACGGTGTCTTCCTCCTCCATTTTTAATTTTAGGTGATTTTAACTCCCACTCTCCGGTATGGGGTTGTTGTTCTGCTGATGCACCAGGACGTCTCATTGAGGATCTGCTTTTAAACTCTCCCCTATGCTGTCTTAATGAAGGTCCCCACACTTTTTATTCTTTAGCTCACTCTACTTCCTCTGCAGTTGATCTTACTTTGGCATCGGCTGAGGCGGTATCCCTTTTTACTTGGTCTGTTGTTGCTGACCGTTTTACTAGTGACCATCACCCTATACTATTGACTCCCACATCCCCTAATGCATCAAGTCAGTTAGCCAGGTATAACCTTGCTAATTGGGACTCTTTTAGTTCTCTTTCAGCTGACATTGGGGTTTTTCGTGATGATGATTCTCCACATGATAATTATATGTTTTTCAAAGATTTTATTTGTTCCGTTGCTGATAGCACAATCCCTCGGTCATCCAGTACCCCTCACCCTCGACGGGTCCCATGGTGGTCCCCTGAACTGTCCAAGCTGGTTCGATTAAAACATTATTTGGAGCGTCGCCTTGCTCAATCCACCCGTCACCTACGGGATGCTCGAGCATCGCTGGCAGCTGATGCGACATTACATGTTTGAGTGAAGTTTGTTACTGCTATGTATTTTATCAGCGAGGTGAAACCCTACTATAATAAACTGTGTGCACTTTTCAAACGTACTGTTATCTCACAGAAGAAACAGTCGTGGCAGTCATATGTCTCCGGATTGGCCCCCCGTACGTCTCTGTCTTTAGTTTGGAAGAAATTTCACAAGATTACTGGTAAAAACAACCGATCTCCTGTTCATTCGGTTTTTGATCATGCTTCCGCCTCTGTTGTTTGACGATTATTCCATCTCGATGGCTCATGCTAGTCATCTGGCGGATGTAGGTAGTGACGCTAATTTACCCCGAGCGTTTGTTTCTCAGAAACGTCGTTCTGAGGCACGTTCCTTGGACTTTCGTGGGGGTCCGTCCTCCCCTTACAACAGTGCTTTTACCATCGATGTCCTCAAGGTTGCCTTGCGGGATTGCAAGGATGCTACCCCTGGCCCAGATGGAATTTCCTATAGTATGCTTCAACACCTGGACGGTGAGGCTCTTACTTTTATATCTGGTGTTTTTAACCAAATATGGCGGCATGGGTACTTCCCTCCTGATTGGAAACATGCTTATACAGTCCCCATTCCGAAGCCAGGTAAGGACCCTAGTTTACCCACCAACTCCCGCCCGATTTCATTGACATCCTGCATAAGCAAATTATTTGAGAAGATGGTGCACCCTCGGCTCTTATACTTTGCTTTGAACCATAACCTCATCTCTCAATCACAGTCTGGGTCCCGCCCTCAACGCTCCACGCTTCATTCTTTGGCCTGTTTGGAGGATCAAGTCCGGCGTGGGTTCGTGTTGGTTCACCCCACCGTGGCTATTTTATTTGACATCACTAAGGCCTATGACACGACTTGGCGCTATCGAATTCTACGAATCTTATATGAGTCTGGCATGCGTGGCTCACTTCTCCGATTTTTGAAGGGTTTCCTCTCTGATAGGACTTTCCAAGTGATTGTCAATGGAACCCTGTCTCGCCTACACTCTCTTCAAATGGGCATCCCTCAGGGGAGCGTTCTTAGTAGCACGCTGTTTGCAATCGCCATCAACGGGGTGGTGTCCTGCCTCCCTCCTCAAGTCTCCCACAGCCTTTATGTGGACGATTTTGCAGTTTACTATACCTCACCCAGTTTATCTCATATACAGCGATGCCTTAATACTGTCTTGAAGGACGTTACCCGTTGGGCGTCTTCTACGGGGTTTACATTTTCCAGCGAGAAAACCAAGGCGATTCTCTTTTATCGTGACAAACGTCACCTACATGGTCAGACTATCTCCCTCTCAATGTATGGACATCGGCTACTAGTTTCTGATCAGGTTAAGTTCTTGGGACTCATCCTTGACACACATCTTAACTGGTCTGCCCATGTAAAAGACCTTAAGGCACGGTGCCTAAGATGTCTTAACGTCTTGAAGAAATGTCACCATGTTACCTGGGGTGCTGATCGTCGGACCCTCCTTATGTTATATACGGCCACGGTTTTATCCGTCTTAGATTATGGGTGTGCCATTTATGGCACGGCTTCCCAGACCACGCTCAAAACCTTGGATCCTGTCCATCATCTTGGTATCAGGCTTTGCACTGGAGCTTTCAAGTCGTCTCGCATTACAAGCCTTCTCGTAGAAAGTGGCCAGCTTCCTCTCCCCCTCCATCGAGAGCGTGTAATTATGAATTCTGCTCTGCAGTTGCTGTCTACTGAGTCACCTGCGAGCAACTTGTTTGACCAGGTGGGGGAGGATGACTTCCCTCTAGCATTGTTACCGTCTTTTCCGGTTTTGGCCCACAGACTCTTTATGCACCATGATTTACCCATGCCCCTTCTGCAGGCGGCTGACCCCTCCATCCCGTATTGGCTTTTATCATCACCTATGGTTTGTACGTTCCTTGCTCAAGGTTCTAAGTCCTCGCTCCCTGCTGTTCAGAGGTGTGTCGCCCTTCAGCATATGCTAAGTCATGCCCCTGCCCGTGTCATATATACTGATGGGTCTAAGAGGGATGGGAAAGTTGGTTGTGCTGCAGTTTCAGAGGCTTCCGTTTTTAGCTTGGCTTTATTCCCATATTCATCTGTTTTTAATGCTGAATTGCGTGCATTGTTGGGGGCGGTTGATATGGTCCCTTCCTTTCCAGTCAACACCCCTCGGGTGGTTATTTATAGTGACTGCCTGAGTGCCCTTATGGCGTTACAAGATCTTTCTACGAGAGATCCACTTATTTCCACTATTCTCCGCCGAATACATGACCTTTCCTTGGCCAATTGGAAAATCCAGTTTTGCTGGGTTCCTGCACATGTGGGCATTGCGGGTAATGAGAGAGCAGATCGGCTCGCTAAAACAGCCTGTATCGGTCCAGGAGCGGGTCCTCTCTTGCGCCTGTCTGACATGAAGGCCGTAGTTCGAGAAATCATCTATCGTGCATGGCAACATGAATGGTCTTCACAGCCCCTTACCATCCATCTTCGTGCTATCAAGGATGCGGTTTCCGTGTGGCCTTCCTCTTTTCAGGACAGGCGCAGGGACCAAGTCGTACTCACTCGTCTCCGAATTAGTCATACCCGCTACACACATGGACACTTAATGGCCACTCCACATGCTCCTCCCCCGTGGTGCGCTACTTGTGACACAAGCATTACTGTGCGGCACTTTCTCGTCGAATGCCCACTATATGGTCGACAGCGGCAGCGTTACTTTTCTCGGCCTTCTCTTCAGTCTATCCTGTCTGACACTCCTTCCTTTGATATTGCCAACTTATTTGCTTTCCTTAAGGAAATTAACATCTTTCATCTGATCTAATATCTTATACTTTCTTCTAGTCATATCTTTTTTAATGTTGTTTCTTTTCTTTCTTTTTAGGATGAACAAGTTTTATTGATTTTACCCCTATTTTTTCTATTCTTTTACCCATTTCCGCTTTTAGCCTCTCCCCAGCCTTATAAGAACATAAGAACATAAGAAAATGGGAGTCTGCAGAAAGCCGATTGGCCTAAGCAAGGCAGATCCCTGTCCCACACAACCCCAATTACAAAGCCCAATTATAGGCTCAACACTCTAATACCCTGAGGATCATCTTACCAAAACGGTTAGAGATTAACGCAGGATTACGGGGGTCTGCAGAGCGCTGATTGGCCCAACCCTGCTGATCCCCCTTCACACCCAACCCTTCTCATCCATATGCTTATCCACTTTTATCTTAAAGCTCCCTATCGTTTTTAATCCCACTATAGCACCTGGTAGTCCATTCCATCCATCTACAACTCTGTTACCAAACCAATATTTGCCTATATCTTTTCTGAAACGAAATTTATCTAATTTGAAACCATTGGTACGAGTTCTTTCGCTATCACTGAGCTTTAGTACATTTGTCATGTCCCCTTTGTTAATCCCACTAACCCACTTGAACACCTCTATCATATCTCCTCTAACTCTGCGTCTCTCTAACGAATGTAAGCCTAATTTCTTCAACCTTTCTTTATACGGAAGATTTCTAATATTATGGATCATTTTTGTCATTCTACGTTGTACTCTCTCCAATGAATCTATGTCCATTCTGTAATAAGGACACCAAAATTGAACAGCATAATCCATATGGGGTCTCACTAATGACAAGTAAAGTTTTAAGATAACATCAGCAGTTCTGTTACTCACACTCCTAGAGATGAACCCGAGAATCCTGTTTGCCTTGTTTCGAACGCTTATACACTGTTGTCTAGGCTTCAAATCATTGCTAACAAACACACCTAGATCTTTCTCACAATTCGAGTTTTCTAATTCCACATTAGCTAGTTTATATTTAACATTTGTATGCATCTTCCCTATCTTTAATACCTTGCATTTGTCAATGTTAAACTTCATCTGCCAATTTACTGACCATTCGTGTAAGGTATCTAGATCCCTTTGGAGGCACTCTATATCTCTATCTGAATCAATTGTTCTCCCCATTTTGGTATCGTCTGCAAATTTACTTATCCTACTAGTTATACCTAAATCAAGGTCATTTATGTATATAACAAACAACAGAGGACCTAATACAGATCCCTGGGGGACACCACTTTTGACTGCTCCCCATTCTGACTTCGTACCATTTATGCTGACTCTCTGCTTCCTACCAATTAGCCATGACCTAATCCATCCCAACAACGCCCCACCTATTCCATGCGCCTCAACCTTTCTCATCAATCTCTCATGGGGGACTCTGTCGAAAGCTTTACTGAAATCTAAATATATTATCATATGACTTGTCATTATCTACTGCTTCATATACCTCTGAGAAAAAACTAAGCAAATTAGTAAGGCAAGAACGTCCCTGAGTGAATCCATGCTGAGAAGAATTTATTAAATTAAATGTATCTAAGTGGTTTCTAATTTTACTAGCAATAATTGACTAGTAGCTTTCCTATGATTGATGTAAGACTAATGGGACGGTAATTGGATGCTATTGATTTGTCACCTTTTTTGAAGATCGGAACTACGTTTGCAAGCTTCCAAGCTTCTGGAACTATACCTGTCTCCAATGACTTGTTAAATAAAAATGTTAATGGGTAACTTAACTCATCCTTACATTCTTTTAATACTCTAGCATATACCTCATCAGGACCAGGCGATTTATGAGGTTTCAGTCTGTCAATTTCCTTAAGCACATCATTTCTACTTATAGTAACCGTACTTAACCTATTTTCTATACTATCGCTATATACCTTACGGACTTCTGGAAACTGTGCCAAATTTTCATTAGTGAAAACGGAAAGAAATTGACTATTTAATGTACTGCACATTTCTAAATCATTTTCTGTCATTTCTCCTATCGAAGTTTTAAGGGGACCAATTACATCTCTAACCTTGGATTTATATAGTTGGTAAAAAGCTTTAGGATTATTTTTTGAGTCATTTGCAACCTTGATTTCATAATTTATTTTTTCTTTCCTAATATCCTTTTTTACCTGTCTTGATAGATTCTGATAGTAAGCAAGTAGGTGAATTTCGCCTTTCCTAATTTTTCTATATATTCCTCTCTTTTGTCCTAGAAGATCTAATAGTCTATTATTCATCCATTTGGGTTGGTTCTGTGTTGATCTAAATTTTCTTTTGGGGATGTATTTATTTTGTGCATTGAATACTGACTTGATAAAATTATCGTATGTATCTACCAAGGTTGACGTCTCTTCCTGACTTAAGATGACAGGTGCCTGAGAAGGGGTACACTCATTTGGACACCTGGATCGACTTAATTTTTTGACCATAGGGTCGGCTAATAGGGCTCTTCTTAACCCACCATAATTGGCTTTTCTAAAGTCAGGTATTAATGTTGTATTCTCTCTGGTATTACCTTTCCATTGTATATTAAAATACACAGAATTGTGGTCACTATTTCCTAGGTGGTCCCCTATCTCTACATTATTTACCATATGTTCATTGTTACTGAAAACTAAATCGAGAATATTATTACCTCTAGTCGGCGTATCTATGAATTGAAATAAAAAACTATCTTGTACTACCTCTATAAACTCCTCAGAATCAGAGTCTCCTATTTGATGCTGCCAATCTATATTCGGAAAATTAAAATCCCCATAATGCACACATTGCTAAACCTTGATGCCATTTTAATTTCCTCCCATAATGACGTTCCGTCATTTCTACTCATATTTGGCGGTCTATACATAACTCCAATAACTATGGTCTCACTACCTTCGTTAACCTCTACCCAAACACTTTCATTATCGTTATTTAGTCTAATACCTGATTTAATACAGCTTTTTAATGTACTCCTGACAAACACTGCTATACCGCCACCCCTCTTACTTGTTCGGTCATATTTAAACAAACTATATCCTGGTATATCAAATTCTGCTAAAAAATGCCTGGTTTCTGTATTAATCCACGTTTCAGTTAGCGCTATTATGTCTAAATTTTCTTTGCTAACAAGGGCTCTAAGTTCGTTCATTTTGTTACATAGACTCCTACAGTTTGTGTAATATACTCTCAATTTACTTCTTTTCTTTATACCTAATTTACCTTTATTTCTAACGACATTTCCATCTTCCGTTGCACCATCACTACTATCATTTGCATTATAGTCATCATTTTTAGCATGAGACAGAATATCCTTATCGCTTTCACCTGACGCTAAAATTGTTCCATTAAACCTCTCATTTACACTCTCAATATTTCTGTTCAAAACCCCACAACCACCCTATCTAAAGAACTAGCTAATGTAGAAACCCCTAACCGTGAAAGATGAACCCCATCCCTTGCGTACATCCCATCTCTCCCATAGAAAACTATCCCAGTTATCAATGAATGGTATTGCTTTTTCTTTGCAATATTTCTCCAAACGGCAATTGACACCAATCGCCCTGGATGTCCATTCCTTGGGAACTCCTCTTCTGGGTAGGATACAATGTAATACAGGGATCCCTCCCTTCATCCTAACTTTATCTAACACATCCCGATACTGCTGCAGCAGTTCCTCACTTCTACCCTTACCAACATCGTTACTCCCGGCACTGAGACAGATAATGGGGTTATCTCCACTATCTTCCAAGATGTGGTCCATCTTCTCTAAAACCCTCCCAACTCCATGGCCAGGCAGACACACAACCTTCCTAAGTTTAGTGTGGGTAGCCCTAACTAAATGTCTTACCATGGAGTCGCCCACAATCGACACAGACTTACCTTCTCGGGACACAGACTTACCTTTCCCTCGGGAGGATCCAGCAGCTGCAGTTGGAGAACCCCTGGTGGTTGCAGAAGCTCCCTTGGTGGTGGTGGTGATGAGGGCTTTTGCCCAGTAGGCTGTAGACAAATAGTTTTTATTATTATTATTATCCAAACATTCGTGCAGTTTCAGTCTCTTGTCCTAATGGCGGCGTTCAAGGCAACCCTGTTAAGGGCTGCTTCACTTGTCAAGTGTTTTAATTCGAGATCGGCACGTATAGTCTGATCCCAGGTCTTCCCCGGTCCACCCCTTTGTGCAGCTCCCTCCACAATCACAGACCTGCATCTTTTCACCCAACTTTGTTGGGTGAAATCATCCAACATGTTGGATGTTGTCATCCATTCTCTCCACATGTCCATACCATCGCAGTCTAGTTGTACGCATCTCCTCACTAATACTCTTTATACCTAAGCGTCTCCTCAGCTCATCATTTGTTATTCTATCCTGCAGTTTGGTCTCACACATCCATCTCGCCATTCTCATCTCATTACGTTCCATTCTGTTGACATCCTCTACTTTAACGGCCCATGTTTCTGAGGCATATGTCATTGCACTTCTAACACATGAGGCATACACCTTTCGTTTCAGGGGGAGAGGCATTCTTTTCATGGTCAGAATTGGCAGCAGTTCTCTGAACTTCCCCCAGCCACATCTAATTCTAGTGACAGTGGCAGCCTCGACCCCACCACTGGCAGATATGGTATCTTCTAGGTAACAAAATTTGTCCACCAGCTCCAATGACTCTTTTCCAAATTTCACAGCCACAGGATCATCATTTAACAAGCTCGCCCTTGCACACTACGCACTCAAATTTCTCTTATTTCTGACTTATCCTTCGGCAGGGGTCCTTTTATTCTACTACAGCGCTTACTCCCATGGTGCACCCAACATCGATAGACGCTACACCGAATCAAGTTAGCGCTCACACCCTTTCCACACACTGCACATGGGTATGCACCGCTCTTTTCCACATTGCCTCATCTCAATCTACAATGTATAACCTTTGGTTTTGTTAGTATTGACTCTTAAACCCTTGCTCGCCATGCCCTCCATCTTCTGAATTTGGCCTCAGCATCTTGCACATTGTCAGCTATTAGGACTAAATTGTCTGCATAAAACAGTTCCCACGGGAGTCCGGATCTAAAATCTCTAGACAGTACCTCCAGGACCATAATAAAGAGGGGACGTCTTAACACTGAATCCTAATGAACTCCAACACGGACTGAACTCCTCACTCAGTACACCTTTCACCCTCACCTCAGTTTGTGAATCCTCATACTGTACATCTTATACATATCGGATATAAGCCTTCGTAAGCATGAATGACTGAAAGCATTTACCTTTACTGTACTTTGGAAGAAACTTAAACTGATTCAATTTTTTTTTTTTTTTTTTTTTTTCCAAAAGATATGATAGCTGTGTGTCCCACTTGAGCACACAGTACACGCTAAGAAAACTTCTTATTAATATCCATCCTTTTTTTACAGAGAGGGAGAGAGAGATTGCCGCCCTGGAGGGAAGTCGTGAAGTTGCCCGCGCTCGCAACCTACAGCTGGCAGGGGGCTTACTGCGCCTGCGTGATAGGAGTCAAGGGCTGGAGGGGCACCAGGCAC
This sequence comes from Paralithodes platypus, assembly GCA_032716605.1. Classification (NCBI taxonomy): domain Eukaryota; kingdom Metazoa; phylum Arthropoda; class Malacostraca; order Decapoda; family Lithodidae; genus Paralithodes; species Paralithodes platypus. Next base: position 31,529,100 of record CM064513.1, read on the forward strand.
ACCTCCGGGCAGAGAACACCCAACTCAAAGCTGAGGCCGATACGCTCTGGATGTTACCGGCGCTATTTGGAGTCACACCGCTGCAGATGGTCGATATCACTCTCAGAGAACAGCAGCAGGGGCAGGGACAGCAAGAGGAACAGAAAGACGAACAGGAACACTGGAACTTGGAGGAAGGAGGACAACAGCAAGTTAAGGAAGAGGAAGAGGAGCAGGAAGAAAAAGAACAGGAGGAGGAAGAAGAGGAAGAAGTTGAAGGGGACGATGAGAAGGAACAGCAGTGGCTCGGAGTGATACAGTCGGAGACTCAACAATACCAAGAACAAGAAGAACTATGGGAAAACAAAATAAAGGAAACGGATAACCCACTAGAAGAAAACGATCCCAATCCAGAGAAGAGAGACTTTTGGAGGAACGAATGTCAGCAAAATGAAGAGGAGGAGCAAGAGAATACCGAACAGCGTAAATGGATAACCCCGGACCTGTGGGACGGAGCACTTGGAGAGAAGTGGCAGCCACAGAGGATATGGGTAGAACAGGGGGAGGAGGGGGGGGACCATGTGGTAGATGACCAGTCTTTAGGTGTAGCACAGGAGTCGTCGGATCACTGGCACCAGGATACCCAAGAGGAGCATCGTATCACGGAACCTGATCTCTCGGCCTTGTTAGGGGATAGCTGAGTAGAAACCAAGAGTGAAATATAGACTTACAATGACAAATATATATAGAAACATAAATACAGGGTGAGCAGAATTTGATTATACACCTGGCAGAAAATGGCAACACTGCCTTTCTATAAATTTGTGTAGTCAAGCAGTTATCTGCATTTATTGTCCTGTGGATATTTTGTTTTAACAAACAATATTAACACAACCATCATAAACTTTCCCTTTCATCATACCCCTTTAAATGCAGAAGAGATAGTAAAAACTACTGGTATTTTATAAAATTGCAATACAAATAAAGTTGAATGAATACTGATGAGTACAAGACGAATATAATAACAGTTTTTCATAACTTTTTATTTTTGGTTGTTTTGAGATTATTTTTTTATTTTTTCTAGTTGAAAACATTTGCATGAAGTAGATACATACGTCCGAGGCCCACAGTTGCAGTGGTTAACTCATCTAGCTAGTCATGAAGTAGATACATACGTCCGAGGCCCACAGTTGCAGTGGTTAACTCATCTAGCTAGTCAATTGATAATAACAAAAGCACACTCACAATTCATTCATACTAATTTTACTTTTATATATAATAACATGATGAGCATCAGAACTTATGTGGGCAACTGTACGTACATGTATGTATTTATGTATATATATAAATTTATATAGTAAGGCACGCACGCCATAGCCTGGGGGTGGCCGACTTGAGACAGAGCGCGAAAAAACAAAAAAAATTAAACAAGCAAAAGATCCCCAGGTCCCAGACCTCCCGGAGAGGTTTCAGTCTCAGCAGGCAGACACGCAGCGAAAGGAACCAAAATGCCCACCCACATTACTTACAGGTATGACCCTTCTTATATTCACCGGCTCCCAGGGCCAAGCGCCTGACTGACTATTATCTAGTCCAACTGGCGCCCGACCCCCACTCACTACAATCGCGTTATCACTCGTCTATTCACAAGCATTCTCCATTCATTCCTATTCATCACCACCTCTCTTGCCTGTTCTTCCTTCCCTCAAACACACTGTCTTATTTCCATTCCCACACCTGCATCCCTGCTTATCACTCCTCCTAGATATTTAAAACACTACACTGTATTGAGTTCACACCCACCCCTTTTCTGCATACTGTGCATGGGTAGACTCCATTTTTTTTTACCTTTCCAAGCCTTAATCTACTTTTAAAACCTTGTCTTTATTAACCCTTCTTTGGCGGCGCGCAACTTATGTCGTGTGAAATAAATTTGGACTAAGTGGCGGTTCACAACTTATGTCGTGTGCCATTTTCAGCACGTAATGTTGCAGAGAGAGAGAGCTGAGCAGTGTGAGGAGCGTAGTAAGGCTATGACCGGCGCCCACCACCGCGGTGGGCCAACTGAAGTGAAAACCACCCTTCCATCCCCCCTCACACTCGCTACACAGGGAATTATGTAGGGAAAGTACCTAATTACATGGTTTTTGCACTCGTGTTGCGCGATCGTTGCAAGAAAACCAGTTTTCGTACAAGGATGGTTGGGGTGTCATTGGAAAGCTCTGTTTATGCCCTTTCAGGGATAGATACTTGTTTTACGCTCTGGGTCTTATTTAGGCATGAAAATGATCACGTAAACAACCCTATTTAGGGTAAAAACACCCTGCTGGGCGGTACATATAAATTACCGCCTAGACCGGTCGTTAGGTATTAATATCAACTCTTAAACCTTTACTTGCCATGCCCTTTCTCTATCTTCTGAACTTGGCCTCAGCATCCCGCACACTATCTGCGATAAGTACTATATGTGTAGATATTGTTTGTTAATATAATTAATTAATTTCACTCCCAACACCAAACACCTCCCAATGAAATTAATGCAAGCACGTGCGTGATCCTCCCGGGATTCGAACTTGGGATACCACATATAGATTTTTAAGCACTCTAACCATTACACCACCAAGACAGTTAATGGTGTACGAGAGCGAGGTGGAGGGACAGAGAGGGAGAGGTAGACCGAATGAGAGGTGGAAGGTTGGAGTGAGGAAGTACATGAACGAAGGCGGTGCTGGTTGGGGGGAGGGGCGTCGACTGACTGGGGACAGAGGTGCATGGGGGCGGTTCGTTCGTGGCCACCCCTTCAGGGATCACGGCGTCAGGCAATAGATAGATAGATAGATAGACAGTTAATGGTTGAGTACATGACTACGATTGATATCCGTTTATTGAATAGTGGATATTAATCTAATCATGCACTTACTGTAGACCCAACTGCTCACTGAATAGCGTAATGTTTATGTGAAAGGAAAGAACAATTTATGGGGCACAGATCTCAAACAACCGACCTCGCTACAAATTATTCCTGAACCTATAGAATTTATCTAATTAATTATTTTCACTCCATATTCACAGGACAATCCATGTAACCAACTTATGGGCTATTCAAAAGTCTAGAAAGGCAGTGTTATTCTGGCAGGTGGGTAACCAAATTCTGCACCCCCCTGTATAATGACTAAAGCCGGTATCACACGAGCGCTTTTTCACTCAAAATTTATCCTTAACACTGGTCTGGCAACTTGTGAGGGTAACATTTAAAATATGTCTGTTACCTAAATTAATCTACCATCACTCTAGTTTCTGATACCAGTGCAAAATATTCCAGAAATATTGCCAGAAAAATTTTGATCATCGAATGTTAACTATAAAAACTTGTGTGATACCGGCTTAAAACTTAGATATACAATGACAAAAATGGTGATATGCCGGTACTATGTCGGAAATATTGATAAGAGGTAGCCTACAATGGCAAATATATACACAAACAAATGTAATTACTAAAACATAAGATATACAATGACGGAACTGTTGATATGCCAGTACGCTGTCAGAAATATTACTAAGAGGTGAAGACTAAACATAATTATGGACTGAAAATTTAGGAATATTGATGTACAGTACAGTCCAAATCAATAGTTCACCAAAAATTGTGCTCATAGACTGTAATTTTAAGATACTATAACTTTTCTCTGACAGTTCTCATGTGTTCCTAAAGCTGGCGTCACAGGAGGGCTTGTATCCAGTACTAAGCACGGAGTCACTGAATCCGATTCAACATTTATTTAAGAATATGCTGTTATTCGATCAATGCTACTTTCGTCTTCACGATATTTTAAAGGTTATAGCCTAAAATAAAGAAAATAATACCTTAAAACACAGTCATAACAAATTATAATTATAATAATCTGGTCTTTTGTTTCTTGAAAGCGCCAGTTATTCCGGAGGAAATCACTAGCGCACGTAATGCATTTCACCACAATTAAGCAAAATGTGGCGTACATAATACAGTATAAGCTGCAACCATGGAAATGTCAGCAGCCTGTAATATATTGTCACTGTGCCACTTGCAAAATTATAACTTTTCTAGAAGAGAAGGGTCTTAAGCTGTCCCTTAAAAGATTCAACGAAATTCAACTGTCTCATCGATACCTAAATAATAAAAGAATAAACAACTAAATTTTTGCGAAGACCAGAATCGGATACTGAATATCAGATACAGGATCCCGTGTGACGCTCCTTAATAGCCCTTGACTATTATTATTTATTACAGGTCGTAGAAATATCGAGTTTATGTCTCTATATTTTACACATCTAGCTATCTATATTCTATATACTCAGGCCCAATCCCTACTTTTCCTATTTTTATGGGGGGGAGGGGGGGGACGACTCAAGACAGAGCCAGAATAGGTACAACACAACAGAAAACAATGAACACACAAAAACAAAATACAAATTCACACACATCTAGGTCATCCAGGAGAAGACCCTGAGACCAGGGTCACCAAGGTCCCTACAGCACTCGCCCGGCCCCCAACCACCCGGAGAGGTTCCGATCTCGGCAGACAGACATGCAGCAGAGCCGAAACCACAAGCCCGCCCATCACACTTCCAGGCGCACCCTTCATATAAACCGTCTCCCCGGGCCAGGCGCCTGATGGACTATTATCTAGTCCAATTTGCACCCGACCCCTTCCCCCAAATGATCATGTGTTCACTCATCTATTCACAAGCATTCTCCATTCATTCCTGTTTATTACCACTTCCCTTGCCCCCTCCTCTTTATTATGGTCTTGGAGGCACTGTCTAGAGTTTTTAGAGGCGGACTCCCGTTGGAACTGTTTTAAGCAGACGATTTAGTCCTAATAGCTGACAGTATGCAAGATGCTGAGGCCAAATTCAGAGAGTGGAGAGAGGGCATGGCGAGCAAGGGTTTAAGAGTCAATATTAACAAAACCAAGGTTATGCATTGTAGATTGAGACGGGGCAATGTGGAAAAGAGCGGTGCATACCCATGTGCAGTGTGTGGAAAGGGAGTGGGCGTTAACTCAATTCAATGTAGCATCTGTCGATGTTGGGTAGGCTACACCATGGAAGTAAGCGCTGTAGTAGAATAAAGGGACCCCTGCCGAAGGATAAGTCAGAAATAGAGAAATTTGAGTGCGTAGTGTGCAAAGGCGAGCTTGTGTTAAGTGATGATCCTGTGGCTGTGAATTTTGGAAATGAGTCTTTGGAGCTGGTGGACAAGTTTTGTTACCTAGGAGATACCATCTCTGCCGGTGGTGGGGCCGAGGCTGCCACTGTTGCTAGAATTAGGTGTGGCTGGGGGAAATTCAGAGAACTGATGCCAATCCTGACCATGAAAAGAATGCCTCTCCTCCTGAAGGGAAAGGTGTATGCCTCATGTGTTAGAAGTGCAATGACGTATGCCTCAGAAACATGGGCCGTTAAAGTAGAGGATGTCAACAGAATGGAGCGTAATGAGATGAGAATAGTGAGATGGATGTGAGGGGCCAGGCTACAGGATAGAATAACAAATGTTGAGCTGAGGAGACGTTTAGGTATAAAGAGTATTAGCGAGGTGATGCGTACAAGTTGTTGTTGTTGTTGTTGTTGTTCCCCAGGCTGTCTGGCCAAACAGCCCCAAGGTCTCGAGCAAGGCCAAGGCCATAAACGAGCGCCCCCACAAAACCCTCCCTGCTTACCACAAACAAAGCCCGGGTGACCAAAGCCACTCCAAGGCAGGGTGCGGAAACGCCCGGGAAACCAAAGCCCCACCCAAGGCCCTGTGCCACTCAGCAATTATGAAGGGAAAGTTGAGGGGCAAGGGAAAAATGTGACGCTTTGGCTCCCAATCTTGGCAGTAGGGAGGTCAATCCACGGAAAAGACGTCGTCACTTGAGATCTAGAAGATATATAAGTAAAAGGAACAGTCAGAGTAAGCTATGGGTATGGCAGAGATCGCTCAGCTCTCACTCTGATAGACCAGCCCATCACCACAAGTAGACTGGGATGGTATGGACATGTGGAGAGAATGGATGAACAAAATTGGGTGAAAAAATGCAGGTCTGTGATTGTGGAGGGAGCTGCACCAAGGGGTGGACCGAGGAAGACCTGGGATCGGACTATACGTGCCGATCTCAAATCCAAGAACTTGACAAGTGAAGCAGCCCTTAACAGGGTTGCCTGGAACGCCGCCATTAGGACAAGAGACTGAAACTGCACTTATGTGTGGAACACTCAGTCTTAAAATGTTATGTATTTATGTGTATGTGATCTATAGTCCTATAGTCATTCCTCTATCATCCAAAGCTTGTCTTACACAGTCTCTCCATCTCAATGGGGTTCTTCCTGCCCCTCTATCTCCCCTTGTATCTGAATCACATATTTTCTTTGTAAGCCTTTCGTCTTCCATTCGTTCAACATGAGCATACCAGCTCAGCACCCTTCTGTCCACTCTGGCCGACAAATGTTCCTGCTGCCCCACTCTCCTACATATCTCTTCATTCCTCAATCTGTCTCTACGCGTAACTCCACACATACTCCACAAGCAGCTCATCTCCATCACATCCAGCTTTCTTCTCTCCTTTTCCTTCAGAGCCCATGTCTCAGCCCCATACATCACTGTTGGCACAACAATTCCTCGATACATTGCACTTTTTACTTTCATTCCGAGATTTCTCACCTTCTACATATTCCCCATTGCTCCGAAAACCTTCCTTCCTTCACACACTCTCTGTTTTACCTCCATTTCCATACCTCCACTCCTGCTTATCGTTCCTCCTAGATATTTAAAACACTACTTGTTCCAATATTTCCCCATCCAGCCTCACATCTAGATTCACCCTACGATCACCCCTATTACACACCATTACTTGACTTTTATTGATGTTCACCTTCAGTTTCCTCCTCCCACAAACCACACCAAACTCTTTGAGTACCCGCTGCAGTTTCTCCTCAGAATCCGCCACCAACGCTGTCATCAGCGAACAGCAACTGATTCAACTCCCAATCTCTTACCATTCTTTCCTACTAAACCAAGTTATGGTAGTTTAAACCCTCCCGCCAAGCGAAGGTATTTGGTTCTATTCTGACGAAAATTGTCATATGTACCGGTAACATGTATATAATTATTACTTATCCATATGCGCATATTTTGCTTTTAAGTTGAACATATGAACATTTAAGAGCAATAAAAGAAGTGGGCGACTCAAGACAGCAAGAATAGGGACAACACAAAACAACAGAAAACAATGAACACACACAAACAAAATACAAATTCTGATGTTCCTAGGGGGATGAAAAGCAAGTCATTATAATCTTGGAAGCTATTTTAAATTTGCCATCATGACTCACAATTACTCATGGTAAAATTGAAAATTATTATCATAACACTTAGAAGTATATCCATAATTGCTCATAGCTAATATAAAACAAATATACTGTATATACTGGGTACTTGAGATAGTTGTAATAATAATGTAAAACTTGCAAAATATATAAACCAAAACAGGAACAACACAATATAAAAACAAAAAACTTATTATAAGACAAATTGTTCATTGATGTATTATTATATTTTTTCCACCAGCCAACTTCACTTCTAAACTCAATTAATTAAATCAACAAATGCATGTGGCACTCCAAGGACTCGAACCTAGGATACTCACATCGAAATTCCGCGCTCTTATGCATTACGCTATCAAGACAGTATCTCATAATAGTAACTGTAGTCTAGTCTTCAAATAAAAGAGAACGCCTTGAAAGTGAATTGTAAAAGTAATCCATCTTGGCAATTACGTTTTACCATGGCTGCTATTGTTAACCCCTCAGCACCATGACTTCATTTTCATCTCATTTTGGTTGCCATTTTATCATTTTCTTTTGCTTATGATCCACCTCTAGGATTCAAAGAGGTAAATACTATCTCAAGACACCATCTAAATAACATAGGGCTTTCTTAAACTGCATAAAATTGTTTAATGTTAAGCCAGTAGAAAGGGAAAACGGTGTCGTCGTGCCAAAGGTGGTAAGGGGAGACAGTCGTTTTTCTGGTTCCCTTTCTCCCTCGTGTTTAGTCCCATTATTTTTAGATTTTTTAGACGTTCGGCCCATTTGTTTGGCGATTATAAGACCTTTCATCCCATTTTGTTATAAATTTTAAGACCTATCGTGCCATTTAGGTGTGGATTTTTTCCTGGCGAGCGATAGCGAGCCTGTAATTGGAAGAGGAAACGGCTTTCGGCCGGGACATTTTTCTACCGAAAAATGTACAATTTTATCTTAACCCTTCCTACCCGGTCTGCCTTAGGTAAGGACAGCACGAAAGAAGGGCAAATACCCGGTATGCCTTATCTAAGGCATGAGCTTAATAGCCTAATTAAGCTTGGTCCGAACGCCGTGCGTACGACGTATGTCAACAAACCCAAGCGTTCGTCACCGCACCTCCGAAAACAAGAAGGAGAAGACTCCTCAATGTTATTGTTCTGACGTCATGGCGAAATTAGTGTCTAAAAAGCCCCCATATTGGCAACATCTCTGCAATATTGGCTCTACTGAAATCGTCATCACAACTGAACCAGTTGACTTACAGAGCTCTACTCAATGCCAAAATGCAGATTGAAAACCGCACTACGATTATAGATGAGTGGGAAAGTTCTAGCAGTGAAAATAAACATAAATACGGTAGCCTAGGCCTAGACGTTTTTCGGCCATATCGCCCGGGTAGGGGCGACCGTCATTGGGTAACACAGCCCGGGTAGGAAGGGTTAAGGGGGGGGGGGGATGTTTTTCTAAGTGTGAGGGATGTCTAGCGAGGAAACTAAGAATTTATGAATGAATGAATTTATAGACCAAAAAAGCAGTCAGTGTCCCCTTAACCCTCCAGCCCCGGCTATATATTATATATATATTCCCCGAAACCCGGGGGTTTTGGCCGAAAAACGTCTACGCCTAGGCTACCGTATCTTTGTTATTCTGACTGCTTCCGCATTCCCGCGCATCCCCAAGCGTAGATGTGTTTCTTACCTGTAGAATGGCGTTAAGTAGAGCTCTCTAAGTCAACTGGTTCAGTTGTGATGATGATTTTATTGGAGATAACTTTATGGCAAAAACAGCCACTTTACACTACTTTTCGATACTTAACAACAACATACAGGCACACACGAACAAGCGACGCACTCCTTCTTGTGGCCGGAGATGCGGGGCGTTGGTCCAGCCGGCTGTTGTTTACATGCGTCGGACCGACGCCTCGCACACCAAGCTCACAGGCTTTCAACCACTGGGCGTTCAAGAGCCCTTCCGGGCAGCTCGGGTATGCTTTTTTATGGGCGTTCAAGAGCCCTTCCGGGAACGAAGGGTTAAAGTCTGGACCCTTTTTAATCTTATTTCCGCGTTATGCAGTATGACAGAGGTGTGCAGTGCAGTATTATAACTATTATAGGTAGTGCCAACGAACTTGACAATAATCTTGATCCCTGACCTCTCTGTAACTCAAAAGGGCCTAGAGCAAACTGGCTGTAAATATTCACACCTATTTCCTGGTGGACTCTTCCCAAATGATAGAAACGTCAGCCCGATTGCTTTAATTCATTTAGAGTTATAAGAAGTTAAAGGGTCAAGATTATTGTCAAGTTCGTTGGCACTATCTTTAGTATGTTTTGTGCATCAATCGCATCTGTAGAAAGCGGCGTCATGAGTGATGTGGTGGTAGGGATACTATGTATGTATGTATGTATGTATATACTCAGGCACATACCCTATTGCTGGGGGTGGCCCACACGAGACAGAGCTCGAATAGAAACAACATTTAAAGTTCCTATTCTCAGGGCCCGGGAACACTTTCGCGTTCCTCGCCCGTTTCTCTGTCTCATCGAGTAGGAGAATTATACAAGGGGGAGGATTCCTAGCCTCCTGCTCTCTAGGGATAGTACAGACATCATTCTGTTCCACTACTGTATTTCAAAGCCACTTCACAGGTTTTATATCTATTTAAAAATCTCAACATTTCTACCTTTTCCCACTAGCGATAGTAGTCAAAACAGCCGCCACACAGAATCACTTATCCACAACCAAAAATGTATCATCCATTTTTACCTTTCCAAAGCACTGCCCTGCTTGGTTTTTGGTCTATGTATTTATTAATGTACAGTATTTATCTTTGAGTTTCCTCGCTAGACCTCCATCAAGTTTAAAATAGCACCCCCTAGACCCCCTTTCAAGATTTTTACATTTTGTACATTTTTCGGTAGAAAAATGTTCCGGCCGAAGGCCGATTCCTTCTAAAATTACAGGCTCGCTATCGCTCGCCAGGAAAAAATCGACACCTAAATGGCACGAAAGGTCTTAACATTGACGAAGAAATGGGGCAAAACTAACGGCACGAAAATCTTAAAGCCTCAAAAATAATATGCTAAACATGAGGAAGAAAGGGGTCCCTAAAAAGCCAGCACTACCCCCTTAATAGTCAGCCCAGGATGTCAAGTGAAAGCCTAGACCCCCTTCTTCTTCTTAGTTATTACTGTATGCATAACATAACAAAGCCACTCCAACAGCTTCCTCTCTCTCCAACACCCCTTCTCCCCTCTCTACACACTTCAGAATACATAGGAAAAAGTAGAATGTAGATACGAGGTGCCGTTGTATAGGCTTATCCCTCAATACCTTCATCTGATATGAGTTGACGGGTTGGTTGGCGGTTCTTTTTACGTCTGGAAGCGATGGAATGGTTAAAACAATGCCATTTCTTGTTCATTTGCCATTTCTTGTTAATTCTTTTTATGTCTTTGGAAGTGATACAATGGCCAAAACAATGCCATTTCTTGTTCATTCTTGTGTATTCCTTGTAATTATTGAGAAGTTAATACTATATTGCCAGTCAGACACCTTTATTCAGCCTTATGAAGGACCTGTCCCAATAGAATGTAGGAGAAACCTGTTACTTTATTAGTATCTAGACTTCTTGTCCAGTTTATTTTTATTATTTTTAACATCTTACACCAATAACACATCAAATATTAATAATTAAAGCATGTGATATTTTTCCTAAGATTCAAACCCAGGATATCACATACAGAACTTACACGCTCTACCATCAAGACAGTAACAGTTATAAGTACAGCACATGACCACGATTGATATCCATTTATCTCACCGTTTCATACAGTCGAGAAGCCAGAAACAGATTAACTTGCTCATGTAGTACTGTACAGTGTACACCCTATGTGTTGGATTGTGTTGTTTTATTTCATAAATTTTATTTTAGTAAGCGTTTCCACATAGCGATTTTGATAAGTTAATTTGACTTTATATTGTCTTTGTCTCAGTTTTGGTTTGTTTAGTTTGCAAGTTTTACATTTTAATTGGTACCTTCCAAGGCGTCTACCTTTCAGAGTCATTTCCAATAAACGGTTATTAACCCTTCACCACCAGCACGTCATTTTCATCATATTCTGGTTACCATTAGACTTTTTTTTTTAGCTTATAATCTACCTCTACGACTCAAATGGGTAAATACGATCTCAATAAACCTTCTTAGTAACATAAGTCCTTCTTAAACTGCATAAAATAGTCTAATTTTAGCCAGAACCAAGGGTAAAAAGATGTCATGGTGCTGAAGGGGTTAAGTGATATGGGAACTCATTGACCAAAGTTGTCATGAAATATCCTCTCTGCACCAATAAGGAAAGTGTTTCGAGAATTATAATGTAGCTAAAAAATCTCTGGTGATACTGATTATCACCCTGGCCCTGGATTAATAATTTAAAATGTAAAACTTGCAAACTAAGCAAACCAAGACTGGGACAAAGACAATATAAAGTCAAATTAACTTATCAAAATCGCTATGTGGAAAACTGGAAACAACGCTTACTAAAATCTCTCCATCTCTCCATCCGTCTCTATGGTTTGCTATCCTCTCCCAGCTGTCCGGACTGCCTATCTATCTATTGCCAGATACCTTAATTCCGGAGGGCGCTGCCACGAATGAATCGCCTCCATGCTCTGCTGTCATCCGTCAGATCTTTACATGAATTATAATGTAAAACTTGCAAAATAAACAAACCAAAACTTATACGAACACAGTAAACCTTTTCCTACTCTATTCTTTGGCTTCTCTCAGGCACCTTCAATTTATAGGGTATGCTATTATGGTATCCTTTCTATCATCCTCTTAATTCTTATTATATACTGGATATCCATTCAAATTTAGAACTACTTGGTCTGTTATGGCTATTCAACTCCTCATACATAATCCCACACCTTTTACTTTCATTGTTATCAAACTTATGGTCTTTGAAAGGGGTTCAGTCACAGAGTGTGAGGTGAGGTTGAATGGTCAGGTTATGGAGAATGTCTACTTATTTAAGTATTTGGGCAGTGTGTTGAGTAATACAGTATGTGTTGAATTACATGGAGGGATAGACTGACGAATGAGGAAGTATGAGAGCGGTGTGCTGTGGATGAGATGGTTCGGCCATGTGGAACATATGGCAAGCGAGGGAATGACTACCGGTATTCGTGGCCACCCCTTCGGGGATCATGGCGTTTTCAAATTATATATATTTACTTGGTAAATTTTTTTTATGCCCAGAAATTGGAAAAACACTCCATGAAGTCTCCCTAATCACAAACACTTGGGCACATCCTTGTACACCCGCATCATACTTTATATACATACACTATGATACATTGAATGACTGTTCCATATAGGTACTGTATACTTCAGTATATATATTTTTTTGTTTAAATTATTATTATTTTTGTATCCAATTGTGCAAACTCTGTGTAATGCCCTGTACCCGCAAAAATTCCGCAACCCCAATACTGTACTACCCGAGTTGACGTCTGGGATAGTGTAAAATAATCGTTGATGTTGAAGTCTAATAAACCCATAACGTGAATCACCACGAGACTATTACCTGGTACTTTCAAGGAGAACTAAGGTTACTATCCTATTGTACGTCCGTGGTAGTACAGTGGGTTAGCGCGCGAGTCTGGTTGACCTACTGAGGTCACTAACCCGGGTTCGAACCCCACGCCAGGCATCTCATAACCTGGGGAGTTTTCGGGAGGGTTAAAATCCCTCCAATGTTCGAACCCCGCGCCAGGCATCTCAAAACCTGTAGAGTTTTCGGGAGGTTTAAATTCCCTTCGCACCCAGCATTTCACTCTGATTGCTCAGTTTTTAGCCGCCTCCTTAATTGGTCCCCAAGCTGTGCAAACAGCCTGTAAGATATGAGCTCACGTCTGTCGTGGTCTCCTTTTCCATTTGACATATTTCACATGCTTAACTATGTTCTTTGTCACCCAGTTATACCCATCCATTCTCTCTACATTCTTTTATCTCCTCATTAACCCCTTTCAACGAAGACGCCTTTTTACATTGCATTCTGGCTCTAATTAGACGGTTGTATTCAGTCAAGTAAGGACCTCTAGCAATCGAAGGGGTAAAAGCAATCTTAATTAACCCTATGACTCCACAGACCCATCCTAAACTTATTAAAATGTTCTAATAATAGCCAGAATAAAAATATAGTGTCATGGTATACTAAATGGGTTAATTATACTGTACCCCCAATTGACCACTTGCGAGTTTCAGGCTATAAGGAAGTTGGAGCCATGAACATTGATATTAACCAGATGTGCAATAATAATGTACGTTTCTGATGGATAAATGGTATGTTGAATTGGGTTTTATGTATTTATAAATGTACTACGATCGTATTTTAGCTGTTAATTCTGCTAAATATCGATGTCTACAGCTCCAACTTCCTTATAGAACGAAACTCGCAAGTCGGCAATTCTATACTGTACTTATTTCTTCCTCGGTTATTCACTAGGGATTCTGTCGCTTGCACTGGATCTGCACATTCATGTAACTCGTGTAACTTAACCCCTTCTGTGAAAGACGATGTATATTCAATTTGAGATGGACCTTACAAACATTCACAGGCTTTGAACTATCTTAATTAACCCTTTTAACTACCATAGATCCTTCTTAAGCTGCTTGTATTCAGTTTGAGATGGACCTTACAAACATTCACAGGCTTTGAACTATCTTAATTAACCCCTTTTAACTACCATAGATCCTTCTTCAGCTGCACAAAAATCGTCTAAATATAGCTAGATTAAAATGAAAAAGATGTCACCGGTACAGAAGGGGTTAAAAAGGGCTTGAGCAAACGGGGTATACATTTCCACACCTATTTTCCGGTCGATTCACCCCATATCCATTTTATCACCAGCCCCCCAATTAACTTACAAATACACCTAATTAATTAAATCAATGAAATTTATGAATACTGTACAATCATGTGGTACTCCAAGGATTCGAACGTATGATAGTCACACCGAAATTCAGCACACTAACCATTACGCTATCAAAACAGTTTAAGGGAGATGAGTATTTTTTTCTGCTCTCCCTTCTTCCTCATGTTTAGCCCCATTAATTTTCAGATTTTAAGGCGTTTGGCCTATTAGTTTGGCGATTTTAAGACATTTCGCCCCATTTCTTTGTCAATATTGACTTTTTGTGCCATTTAGGTGTCGATTTTTTCATGGCGCGCGATAGCGAGCCTGTACATTTTTCTATTGAAAAATTTACAAATTTAATTTGAAGGAGAGTCTTGGGGGTGTTATATTAAGCTTGATGGAGGTCTAAGGAGGACACTACAAAATATGATAAAAAGATTTTTAAATGAGGAAATAAATATGCCTAATAAAGGTAGTAGGTATTTCAGTTCGATTGTTCAAGTTCTGTTTGAGTTATACGAGGCGGATGTGGTGATTTCCGGCCGCCATATAATGAATAGACTATAGTGGATAGGGATACTCTTTATCAATGTTTAATGCCTTTTTGCCTTGGATTGCGACTAAAATTTTATGATTTTGTAAAGCTTAAGAAGGATCTATGATGATAGCCAGAGGGTTTATTGAGAAGATCGTTTTTATCCCTTAGAGTCTTAGAGGTAGATAATAAGCTCAAGAAAATCGTCTAATGGGAAGGTTTATCGAGATCGTTTTTATCCCTTCGTGTCTTAGAGGTAGATAAATAAGCTCAAGAAAATGTCTAATGGTAACCAGAATATGCTGAAAATTAGGTCATGGTGCTGAAGGGGTTAAAGATTACTGTATGGATTATGAGCTGTACTAATGTTGGGTAGAAAGTAGAGTTCTGGCGTACCGCCCGCTTTGTTTACACTACGCGGAGCGGCGGTGGACGCTTGCCATCATGTTCCCGTCTATTTTGACTGCCGTTGGATACAATAATATGTTTGCCCCCCCCCCCCCCCCATGACATTTTGTTATCATCATATATATTGCCAGTAGGGAGCAAATAACCGAAAAAATTGCCGTCAAAATAGACGCGAACTTAACCGCTGCGATCGACCTATGTAAACATGACGACCGTATGCCCGGACACTACAACCATCCCCTAATGTTTCCACTCAACTTATTGGAGATCTCGTTTAAATTGTTATAGCTAATGTTCGATCCATTATACGATTATGGTCAATTTCCCAGTGTTATAATATTGTATCTTCCATAACTATACCCTATTCCAAGTAAGTAGTCCAAAACTCTTGAGCATTAACCTCTATAACTTACAGACAAATCCAGTAATTGAGGTAATATTTCTACCATTTGGGAAGGGTCAGCCAGGAAATAGGTATGGAAATTTACAGTCCATTTGCTCTAGCCCTTCTTGAGTGACAGAGGTTAGGGTGGAGGATTTCTAGACTAATTTGGAAGAGGGTATAGCCAAGACTTCCCACTTTACGATGTGTGAGTTTGTCACTTGTGTATATTTAGTCTTAAGGGGGGTCACCTGTTTTTTTGTTCTCTCCTTTTCTCCCTCTCTCTTTGGCTTGTATCCATTCGGCCCCATTCAGCCTACTGTTTCAAGACGTTTACCTCCATCCAGGTGTCAATATTTTCCTGGCGAGCGGTAGCGAGCCAGCATATATATATTTTTGTTTTGACAGCGAGCTAAATTTGTAAATTTTTCGATAGAAAAATTTCTCCGGCGAAGCCGGATTTCTCCATAAAATGCTGGCTCGCTATCGCTTGCCAGGATGAAATCGACACCTGGATGGGGATAAACGTCTTAAAACAGTTGGCTGAATGGGGCCGAATGGATACAAGTCAGAGAAAGAGAGAAAAGGAGAGAAAGATAAAACAAAAAGCAGGTGACCTGCCTTAACCCTAGGAGTGGTGGGATGCTTTGATGTTTTATTCTGGGCCTCATTGGAGGGTTGGATTCATTTTAGGAAGCACTTTTGGGAGTCGCAGGGTTAATTGAGATGTGTTTACCATTGGGATACCTACAGGTCCTTCCTAAGCTGGGAGTCAGAGGGTTAATTGAGATGTGTTTACCATTGGGATACCTATAGGTCCTTCCTAAGCTGCGTCAGAGGGTTAATTGAGATGTTTTTACCGTTGGGATACCTACAGGTCCTTCCTAAGCTGCGTCAGAGGGTTAATTGAGATGTTTTTACCGTTGGGATACCTACAGGTCCTTCCTAAGCTGCGTCAGAGGGTTAATTGAGATGTTTTTACCGTTGGGATACCTACAGGTCCTTCCTAAGCTGCGTCAGAGGGTTAATTGAGATGTTTTTACCGTTGGGATACCTACAGGTCCTTCCTAAGCTGCGTCAGAGGGTTAATTGAGATGTTTTTACCGTTGGGATACCTACAGGTCCTTCCTAAGCTGCGTCAGAGGGTTAATTGAGATGTTTTTACCGTTGGGATACCTACAGGTCCTTCCTAAGCTGCGTCAGAGGGTTAATTGAGATGTTTTTACCGTTGGGATACCTACAGGTCCTTCCTAAGCTGCGTCAGAGGGTTAATTGAGATGTTTTTACCGTTGGGATACCTACAGGTCCTTCCTAAGCTGCGTACAATTCTCTAACGATATCCAGAATAAAGTGTAGAATGTCCCCTCTCTCTACTCAAGTGGGCAACCCTTTCATTCAGAATAAAGTGTAGAATGTCCCCTCTCTCTACTCAAGTGGGCAACCCTTTCATTCAGAATAAAGTGTAGAATGTCCCCTCTCTCTACTCAAGTGGGCAACCCTTTCATTCAGATGACACAGTTTCTTTACTTTGTCTTTACTTTATTAATGCTACTACCAGATGATGTTGCTCAGCTTAGGAAGGACCTCTAGGAGTTAAGGGGGGTAACCTGCCTTTTTTTCTCTCCTTCTCTGGCTTGTATCCATTCGGCCCCATTCAGCCTACTGTTTTAAAACGTTTATCCCCATCCAGGTGACGATTTGTTCCTGGCGAGCGGTAGTGAGCCAACATTGTATGGAGAAATGCGGCTTTGCCGGAGAAATTTTTCTATCGAAAAATTTACAAATTTAGCCTGTTGTCAAAAACATTTAAAACAAATATGCTGGCTTGCTACCGCTCGGCTGGAAAAAAATTACACCTTTATGGGGATAAGCATCTTAAAACAGTAGGCTGAATGGGGCCGAATGGATACAAGTCAAAGAGAAAGGGAGAGAAAGAGAAAAAAAGCGAGGTGGGCTCCCTTAATTTACTGGGACGATCACGGTAGCTTATCCGAGCCTAACTTTACTTAACCTAACTTGGCCCTACCTTACCTAAGCTAACTTAATTTAACAGCAAGGATAAACACGAAGTAGGGTTTAACCCGGGTTAAGATATATATCGTAATCTTCCTGATAAAAAAGAAAATTAGCTCGAGTATAAGCTTCGGGAATATGCAGTTATGATGGGCCTCAGTTGCTTTATAGCACGGCCGCTTTGGTCCGCGGCCGGAACCACTGTACACCAGGCTAACGTTATCTCAATTAACTCTTTAACTCTTCAGTCCATTCCTATCTTTAATAAAGTCATCTGGAGGTAGGTAAAATATAATGAGTGTACAGTTAATCTGATAATGTTCCCATCAGTGATATTATGCCAAATCTTCCAATCATTTACAACTTCAGTCTTAGTTTTGTGTATAATCACAGTATTTATAATTGTAAGACAAGACAATAAATATTAATAAAAAGACAATCCAATGTATTCATAATCATTATACAGTATATGAGTTGCTACGTATGTGTAAATGTATGTATATACAGTACTCGGGCACAAATCCCATTGCTGGGGGTGGCCGACTCGAGACAGAGCCCGAACAGAGCGGAGTGGTCCATAAGCCGGCAAAGGGCTTACGGACCACTCCGCACGTATGGCCGTCAGTATGTACCGCTCAGTAGTAGCAGGTTAGTACCGCTCTGCAGCCCAGTCGGGTACTGAAGGGTACTAAATTAAAATGTAAAACTTGCAAACTAAACAAACCAAAATTGGGACAAGGACAATATAAAGTCAAATTAAATTATCAAAATCGCTATGTGGAAACAACGCTTACTAAAATGAAAATTATTAAATTAAAATGTAAAACTTGCAAACTAAACAAACCAAAATTGGGACAAGGACAATATAAAGTCAAATTAAATTATCAAAATCGCTATGTGGAAACAACGTTTACTAAAATGAAAATTATTAAATAAAAGAACACAATCCACCACATAGGGTGTACATTACTACATGAGCAAGTTAATCTGTTTCCCAAGCAAACTAATCGCACATATAACAACGCAACAACGCAACGTTAAAGGAATTAGTCAAGTTTGGGAAGTCCGGGACGTTCTGGTAAATTGTCCCAATTTTGGTTTGTTTAGTTTGCAAGTTTTACATTTTAATTAAAATATTACTAAACTCTGCATGAATAAAGAAACTACCTGTTAAATGTCAAAATATTATTTAAAATCAAATTTGCAACATGACAAGACATTAACAATAGTACAAAATACAAATATTGATAAGATAACTATACTATTACAAAATAATATATAAAATACAGTACAGCACTCACTAACGATAGTGCTATCGGGTATCGGGCTGTAAGCATAGCATGCCTCAAGTGACCCCTATCAATAACTACCCTACAAATAACCTACATTTATCGCACAAATAAACTAAGGAAATCGCAAAAGCAAGCAATTGATACTATCGACAATGCATACATATAATATAAAGACAAATAATTGCAAAATATGAAGTAACAACAGTAAGTAAAAATAGAGAAATAAGAGAAAAATAGAAAAAAAAACAGAAGTAAAAATACAGAAGTCCTTTCTTATAGGCTACGCTACCTGCCTTGCAGATTGGACCACTCCGCAATAGTACGGAAGGGTAATAAATACAGTACAGCAGTCCTTTATTATATGCTACCTGCCTTGCAGATTGTTCTTATGCCTTATTTTAATCGTCACCCTTACACACAAAGTTAGATACAATCACGAATTACAAGGCAACCATATATTTGTTGTGCATTTACGTGCATTACGTATCGAGGCTCTAATCTGCAAGGCAGGTAGCGTATAATAAAGGACTGCTGTATTTATTACCCTTCCGTACTATTGCGGAGCGGTCCAATCTGCAAGGCAGGTAATGTATAAGAAAGGACCTCTGTATTTAGTACCCTTCAGTACCCGACTGGGGTGCGGAGCGGTACTAACCTGCTGCTACTGAGCGGTACATGCTGACGGCCATACGTGCGGAGTGGTCCGTAAGCCTCCATCCACTAACCTGCCTTGCCCTTAGATAAGAAGGGATTCACCTTGAAGATTGGTTATTAATGGGGAGATTTCCACTTGAGGGACTTTTTTCGTGACCCCTTTCTCCCTCATGTCTAGCCCCATTGCTTTTGAGATTTTAAGACGTTTGCTCGCGTGTGAATCTGCAAGACCCGGGATCGAATCCCTGCCACGGCGGACATTTAGTGGGTGTGGTAGTGCGTCCTAGCATGTTTCAGATGCTTGCACCCAGTCAAGGGACATCCTGACGACGTATACAGACTAAACACACATAACAAAGCCACTCCAACACCTTCCTCTCTCTCCAACACCCCTTCTCCCTTCTCAACACTCTTCTCTGAGCTAGTGCCGATACAAATGGCATGGACAGTCCTGTATAGAATCGTAAGATTCAGAGTCGTAAAGATTCCAGGACGAGCTCAATAGCGGCAGATCCCCAGATCGACCGTGGTGATTGTCACCTAAACACATACACAAAATTAAAAAAAAAAAAGCCCCATTAGTTTGGTGATTTTTAAGAATTTCCGCCCCCTTCTGTCAATTTTAAGACCTTTCGTGCCATTTAGGTGTCGATTTTATCCTGGCGAGCGATAGCGAGCCTGTAATTTAAGAGTAATCGGCCTTTGGCCGGGACATTTTTCTACCGAAAAATTTACAAATTTATCTTGAAAGGGGGTCAAGGGGGTGAAATTTTAAGATTGCTGGAGGAGTAGGAAACAAACTAGAAACCTCCCCTTAATGCTCTCTTGTGTGACAGACACTCAACTCCCTAAACCCTAGTATTTTGGAACTCAGAGAGGGCTGGAACAGACGAGCTGTACATTTCTACACACATTTAGGCCTACTGGCTGATACTTCCCAAATATTACATATATCATTTCAGTTGCTCCAATCCTTTTAAGTTAAAGAAATTGGAGGAAGAGTTCTTAGGGTTCTATACTAATAGTCAACTTAGCCTAAACTAACATACATTAATAATTGAACTATGTAACCAATAGAACATTTATAATTATTCGCTGTAAGTAAGCGAGAAATCATGACCTCTATCCTCTGTAACTCAAAAACGACTAGAGTAATCGAGCTAATATGTCTACCATTTGGGAAGAGTCAGTCAAGGAATATATGTGAAAATTTAAATCTCTAACCTCTGTATCTCAAAAACGGCTAGAGTAATCGAGCTAATATTTCTACCATTTGGGAAGAGTCAGTCAAGGAATAGATGTGGAAATTTACAGCCAATTTGCTCTAGGCTTTTTTGAGTTACAGAGGATAGAGGTCATAACTTCTCGCCTACTTACAGCGAATAGACTATAGTACGGTGGCGCTAATAAGTCATGTCTCACCTGTCATTACGCTTAGCTCTCTCTGTGCTATATTAATGTCTGTCAGATGTTGAATAGGGTGGGTAAGTGTAGGACCATGTTTGTATATTTCACTCGATATGAAGAATTGAAGCTTAGATATTGCTGATACCAATTATTGATCAACACATACTTGGTGCCGAGACATGACTTATTAGCGCGACTGTACCTGAGTAATAATAAGGTTAAAACCAGTTGAATGTGTATGCATTTTAAGTCGTGTGAATCGTTATACATTTAAACCGTTCAGTACCGGGGACGTCCTTTTCATCATATTCTGGCAACAATTAGACAATTTTATTCAGCTTAGGCAGGACCTCTAGTAAAATAAGACTTCAAACTATCTCAACCAACCCTTTCAAGTAGGCCTACCACAGGTCCTTCCTAAACTGCATAATATCGGCTAAATACAGCCAGAAAAAAATATAACACGTTGCTGGTACTCAAAGGGTTAACCCCTTCTGTGCCTTCTGGCCTTTCTCAGGGACTCGGGGCTGTTCGGCCAGGCAGCTTAGGGAACAGCAACAACAACCCCTTCTGTCGTCCTTTTAGATTTGTTCTGGCTACTATTCAACGATTTCATTCAGCTTTAAAAGGGCCTCCAGCAATTAACAGGCTTCGAACCATCTCCTTTAACCCATTTTACCACCACAGATCCTTCTTAAGTTACACAAAATCGTCGAAATACAGCTAGAATAAAAAGAAAAAGACGTTGCTGGTACTCAAAGGGTTAATACCATTTCTGAAACATTTGGGAAAGAATACAGAATTGACCACTTGCAAGTTTCAAGCTATAAGGAAGTTCGGCCTGTAAACATCGATATTAACCCTTTGAAGATCCAATACGCATTTCTGTTCTGTTTTCTGGTAATTATTAGACGAGTTATTCAGATTAGGAAGGGTATATGCGAGTCAGAGGGTTGATTGAGATTGTCTTTCCCCTTTTGCTACCCACAGATCCTTCCTATAAGCTGCATAAAATCGTCTAATGATAGCCAAAATAAACTGCTAAAACGTGTCAGAGCTTCAAAGGGTTAAACGAATGCAGTAATTATGTCGGTTTCTGATGGATAAATAGTATGTTGAATTTGGTTTTATGTATATATAAATGTACTAAAACCATATTATAGCTGGTTATTCTGCTAAATATCGATGTATAGGCCTACAGCTCCAACTTCCTTATAGAATGACACTCGCAAGTAGCCAATTGGGTGCGATGGTGATTTAAGGGGGGATGGGCTGGATTTTATAGCCCACTTCACCCTCATGTTTAGCCCCTTTAGTTTTCATATTGTAAGACTTTCGGCCCAATAGTTTGGCGATTTCAAGACTTTTTGCCCCTTTTCTTTGTCAATATTAAGACTTTTCGTGTCGATTTTTCCCTGGTGAGCGATAGCGAGCCTGTAATTTAGGAGGACCCGGCATTCGGCATGTACATTTTTCTACCGAAAAATGTACAACTATATCTTGAAGGGGGATCCTGGATTTATTTACTTATTTATGTATTTATTTATTTGTTTTTGTTAAGTTTGATGGAGGTCTAGGGAGGAAACTTGAAAAACAGATAAAATCGACCAAAATATAAGCCTTAATAGGCTTAGTTCGGTAAAATAAAACTAAATAAGCTTCTTCATTTACTTAAGAATATAATTGTTAACCGTAACATAAGTTTTCTTTTATGGTTTGAGTAAGAATATTGATATTTATGCACTAACTATTTCACTTTTATGTTATGACTCAATATTATTTCAGCTGTGTCATTACTCACTATTTTAGTATTTTCAGACTAAACTATCATAGTACACTTATATAGCCTAGCTATATAATACATATATATATATATATATATATATATATATATATATATATATATATATATATATATATATATATATATATTGTGGGAGAAAATATGTAACTTACATTTTAATATTCCAATTACTGTTCTTAATTGTTTCTATCTTTTGAATAACCTAAAAGCTATAGCTAAGGAGAGACTTTTGTATATATTTGTTTATTTATTTATTTATCTATCTATCTATCTATTGCCTGACGCCGTGATCCCCGAAGGGGTGGCCACGACCGAACCGCCGCCATGCACCTCTGTCCCCAGTCAGTCGACTCCCCTCCCCCCAACCAGCACCGCGGCCCGCCCTCGTTCATATACTTCCTCACTCAATCCTTCCACCTCTCCTTCGGTCTACCTCTCCCTCTCTGTCCCTCCACCTCGCTCTCGTACACCCTCTTAGTCATTCTCTCGCTTTCCATACGTTTATTTATTTATCTATTTATTATTATTTAGTTTTCAGGGAGATCTCCTTCAAGCTCTAACCCCTTCTGTACCGCCGACGTATTTTTGGCTTTTGTGTACTGTACAAATCGTCTAAGTAGCCTATAGCTAGAAAAAATATATAAAAAAGACGTCACCGGTAAAGAAGGAGTATATATTTCGTAGGTACAAAATGTGGCTAGGGTTTCTGTATCTACCTAAAAAATTACAAGTTTTAAATAAATAATATGCCTATATATAGTTTTGGTCTAATATGAACTCCCGAAAATCATTAATAGATTTCCAAAATGTAAATAATAGGCGATTAATTAATGAGAAGATCCGATTAAGGGGGCTCACCTGCATTTGTGTTCTCTCCTTTTCTCTCTTTCTCTGGCTTGTATCCATTCGGCCCAAACAGCCTACTGTTTTAAGACGTCTACCCCCATCCATGTGTCAATATTTTCCTGGCGAGCGGTAGCGAGCCAGCATATATATATTTTTGTTTTGACAGCAAGCTAAATTTGTACAATTTTCGATAGAAAAATTTCTCCGGCGAAGCCGGATTTTTCCATACAATGCTGGCTCGCTATCAGATCAGATCAGATGAAGTATTGAGGGATATGCCTTTACAACGGCACCTCGTATCTACATTCTATTTTTCCTATTTTTCTGAAGAGTGTAGAGAGGGGAGAAGGGGTGTTGGAGAGAGAGGAAGCTGTTGGAGTGGCTTTGTTATGTGTGTTTAGTCTGTATACGCCGTTAGGATGTCCCCTGACGGGGTGCGAGCATGTGAAACATGCTAGGACGTACTACTACACCCACTAAATGTCCGCCGTGGCAGGGATTCGATCCCGGATCTTGCAGATTCACACGTGAGCGTACTCACCACTCGACCACCACGGCTCGCCAGGAAGAAATCGACACCTGGATGGGGATAATCGTTTAAAGACAGTTGGCTGAATGGTGCTGAATGGATACAAGCCAGAGAAAGAGAGAAAGGGAGAGGAAGATAAAAGAGGCAGGTGACTCCCCTTAAGTTTGGGAGAGATCATGATGTATGTCCTCGAGTGTGCACATCATTTGACTCGCGCAGGTAAGTTTATAATTCTGCGCATATGTTAGTTAGTTAATAAATTCAGAGGCTATCAACCCTTCTGGATTACTAGGCCAGCATAGTGTAAGTCAAGAATAGCGTTAGGACTGGAGACCTTTTTCGAGAACTCCATTCCCTTGCGCAGAAGCTTGACTTAATTTGTTTTATGGTGGGGGTCATATCGATGCCATTGTTTCAATTAAAATAATAATTAAACGTGCATAATATACCCTATTTAGAGATCATAACAACCTACAAATACCTAAGACAAAACAAACTACGTGCTGAGAAAATCCTGGGCCTGAAAGTAATGAGGAAGTTGATTAATTAACAGTATTTAAATCCGATCGAGTCTCGTGGATTTGGGGGGGAGGGTGGGGTTAAGAATGACGTCATTCATCAGTACAAGCATTCGGATAGCAGGGGAAGGACGTCCGCTGCTGGCTCCTGGTATATTTGGCCGTATTTAAGGTGTGTACAGGCAATATTTCGTATATATTTTGACATTATGGGTGTGTATTCGAATGCTATTTTTATTTAAGTTAGTTAGACATTTAAATTATTAGATTATTATACGAAAACTGTGGTCTTGTGGTTGAATGAGGCGGTTCCCGTATGCCGTGTTGTCCGCATATATTCCAACTAGTAATTACGGGAATATTGTTGACCTCTATGACGTTTAAGTGATCACATATACTATTTGTCTAGTTTACATTGTGTGTGTCCTGTGCAGTTAACATAGAGGGGTACATTAACTCAAAATTATGGTACAAACTACCGAACGAGGTGACTGCGTTGTGCCCCTCCCCCATTTTCTTTCTCAAACTTCGGAGATAAGAGTGTTCTTGGGGAACCGAATCTTGAATAGGAAGAGTAAAATAATGGAAGTCACGAACATTATATGCTACTGTTCGTGACTTCCATTATTTTACTCTTCCTATTCTTTCTCAAACTCCCAGCCCCACTCGTGTGTCTCTCTCTCTCTCCCCCCCCTCCCTCCCCCCTCCACTCTCCACCTCCACTCTCCACCTCCACTCTCCGCTATTCTCGCCTCCCCCCTCCTTTCTTACCTCCCCCCTTCCCCACTCCACCCCCTCCAATTTCCCTCGCCTCCCCACTTCCCTCGATTTCAATTTAGGCAGTCTCTAAGTTAGTATATTACGGATATTAAAAAGGATGATTGAAGTGTTCATTATATATTCTCATAATATTATAACAACGTATTGCCATACTTTACCGGCGACGTCTCTTTAATTGTATTCTAGCTATAATTATACGATTTTGTGCCGTTTAAAAATGATCTGTGGTAGTAAAAAGGGTTGAATGAGATAGTTGGAAGCCTGTTAGTTGCTGGAGGCCCTTTCTAAACTGAATAATATCGTCTAATAGCATCCAGAATAGAGTTAAACAGACATCCCCGGTACAGGAGGGGATACAGTGTTTATTATATGGCCTACCCAATTATTTGATGTACAGTCGGCCTAATAAGTCATGTCCCAGCTGTCATTACGTTTGGCTTGCTCTGTGCTGTATTAATGTCTGTCAGATGTTGAATAGGGCGGGTAAGTGTAGGATCATGTTTGTATATTTCACTCGATATGAAGAAATGAAGCTTAGATATATCTATATGATATATACTAGTCTCGACTTCGGAAATATGCCTCCCGCACAGTCACGCGCTCTCTCATCTCTCTCTCATCTCTCTTGCATCTCTCTCTTTCTTCTCTCTCTTCTCTCTTGCATCTCTCTCTTTCTTCTCTCTCTTCTCTCTTTCTTCTCTCTCTTCTCTCTTTCTGTCTTCTCTCTCTCTCTCTCTTTCTTCTCTCTCTTTCTTCTCTCTCTCTCTCTCTCTCTCTCTCTCTCTCTTTCTTCTCTCTCTCTTTCTTCTCTCTCTCTTCTCTCTCTCTCTCTTTCTTCTCTCTCTCTTTCTTCTCTCTTTCTTCTCTCTTTCTCTCTCTCTTTCTTCTCTCTCTCTTTCTTTCTCTTTCTCTCTCTTTCTTCTCTCTCTCTCTCTTTCTTCTCTCTCTCTCTTTCTTCTCTCTCTTTCTTCTCTCTCTTAATTTCTTTTCTCTCTCTCTTAATTTCTTTTCTCTCTTAATTTCTTTTCTCTCTCTCTCTTTCTTCTCTCTCTCTTTCTTCTCTCTCTCTTTCTCTTTAATCTCTCTTTCTCTTTAATCTCTCTCTCTCTCTCTCTCTTTCATCTCTCTCTCTCTTTCATCTCTCTCTCTCTATCTTTCATCTCTCTCTCTCTATCTTTCATCTCTCTCTCATCTCTCTTTCTTTCATGTCTCTTTCTCTCTCCCCTCCCCAACTCAATTTTCAAAATGGAGAGCCCATACTTGGCATGCATACTAGGATTTTTAAAAGCATTTTCTTGTTTTTGTCCTCTCACCTGGGGAGAAGATGACTAAATAATTGTAATGCCCAAATCGAGTTGGAGCCACCGCTAGAATTATACCAATATGGCTGACCCAGATTTCTCTTGAGTTTACCTACAATGGGATTAAGGGGACATGGGCCGGTTTTCTGGATCACTTTCTCCCTCATGTTTAGCCCCATTAGTTTTCATATGTTAAGATGTTTGCCCCATTAGTTATTTAATTTTAAGACTTTTCGCCCAATTTCTTCGTCAATATTTAGACCTTTCGTGCTATTTAGGTGTCGATTTTTTCCCTGGCGAACGATAGTGAGCCTGTAATGTTGGAAGAATCGGCCTTCGGCCGGGACATTTTTCTACCGAAAAATTTACAAATTAATCTAGAAGAAGGATCAAATGGATGTTTTTCTTAAATTTGATGGAGGTCTAGCGAGGAAACTAGAACAATAACGAATACATGCAAAAATCGCCCACAAAGTAAACCATCTCCTCTTAACCCTTTGAAGCTCTGACGCGTTTTAGCAGTTTATTTTGGCTATCATTAAACGATTTTATGCAGCTTAGGAAGTATCTGTGGGTATTACAAGGTTAAATACTATCTCAATCAACCCTTTGACTTCCATAGACCGTTACTAATCTGAATAAAATCGTCTAATAGTAGCCAGAAACGGAACAGAAACGCATATTTGAGCTTGAAAGGGTTAAAGCCACCGCTAGAATTATACCAATATGGCTGATGCAGATTTCTCTCGAGTTACCTACAATGGGTTTGAGGATGCTGGTGTCTGACGAACTGGTCCCACAGTCTTAAAATCGCCAAACTAATGGGGCGAACGTCTTAAAATGTATAATCTAATTGGGCTAAACACGAGGGAGAAGGGGGCCCATGGGAAATAATTAAGGGTAGATTACTATGTACTTTATTTACTCTTCATTCCCATTATTTTTGCGGATTAGTCTTGCACAGCGATATATGGCGATAGGCCTAATTTCTTAACTGTGTATTTTATTATAAATTAGTTGATTAGTAATTATTTTAATTCTTCCTTCCAGAATGTGAGAGTTGGGGGCTTTCGCTACTACCTATGTTACTACCACCACCATGACGACTACCAACACCACCAACACCATCGGCACTATCACCACCACCGTCGCTACTACCACCACTACAACCACTAACATTGGCACTACCACCACGGTCCACCACCCCCGCCATCGCTACCACCACCACCATCGCTTCCACCACCACCGGCACCACCACCATCACTGCTATAATCAACCATAACTACTACATGCACCGCCATCGCTACCACAACTACCCCCTCCCCCCACCATCGCTTCCACTTAGTCTATATATCTTGACTTCCACAACCACCACCATCGCTACCACCACCGCTACCACCGCTACTACCACCACCACCGCTACTACCATCACCACCATCACCACTACCACCACCGCTACTACCACCACCACCACCGCTACTACCACCACCATCGCCGCTATACTCAACCATTACCGCTACCACCGTGGAATGATTACCACTACAACCACATCTAACCCAAGGTGAGTCATTCATCAGTAGATAATAGACTAAACAAAACAACAGGTAAGATCCTGTGTAGCGGGGAGAACTGTTTTTTAGATGCCTATTTACTAAGAAACAGTGAACAATATCTTTAACCTAACCTAATCTAGTATATTAGTGGACTATTTATGAATGTAAAATGTAAAAATATATTTTGACATTACCAAATTATTGAGATATAAGTACAGGTCTTCCCGCTACACAGGATTATACCAAAAAGAACATTATGTAGTTTTGTAAGTGTATATCTGAAACGGAGTGTATAAATAAGTAGCAAATTGTGAAAGTAAACATTTAATATCAGCCATATTTTTATAAATCATACTTTAGAGTGCGTGGATAATCAGTACTTAGAACTATACGGTTTATTTATATTACTATTTGTTAATGAAAATGTATAATATTAGTTAATAAATATGTTAGTAAATACTTAATAATTTCACCAAGTGCTCCGTTACAAATCGGTTTGTGGAACGTCGCGCTAATCTATTAACCCTTTGAAGCTCAGACGCGTTTTAGCAGTTTATTTTGGCTATCATTAGACGATTTTATGCAGCTTAGGAAGGATTTGTGGGTATTAAAAGGGTAAAGGCTATCTCAATCAACCCTCTGACTTCCATATACCCTTCCTAATCTGAATAAAATCGTCTAATAGTAGCCAGAAACAACAGAAACGCGTACTGGAGCTTGAAAGGGTTAATAACTTACGTATTTTGTTTGTTTTAAACATATATGAGCAAGCCATTTTGTCTACACAATTTTATCTATTGTCAAAGTTTCAGCCTTTTAACTCGAAAACTGCAGAAGTTACAGAACTTCCAGTTGTTTTGACCTAGAAATACGATTTATGGGTTTACCGAGTGAGAATAGAGACAATTCATGACTAGTTTCAAGGGTAAATGATGCGGTAAATGGAATGACGTATGTTAGAAAGGTGTAGGTTAATTTGGGCGTAGTGAATTCGGCGTTTTAAGCTGGACTTGGCACCACGCAGCCAGACTGGGCCAGAGTGCGTGGATCACCAAGTATTTCAATATCTACATTATTCTGTTATTATAAAAGTGTCTTCGTTTTATCAGTATTTATATACAACGGAATATATAATTGTGTGCATAATTATGTGAGTGAGCAACTAAGTTCAACCACATTTATTTATAATTCACGTTTTATGAATAGAGCGGCACTAATTTATTCATATCTCTCGAAATAAATCAAATTTAGAAAATCTGAAAAATTCATTTCTCTAAACAACAGGAACTACTCATTGTCAAAGTTTCAGCCTTGTAACTTAATAAGTGCAAAAGTTACTCAACTTTGAAATTTGTGACTGAAAATTTAGATTTTTGGCTCAGGGGAGGCGAATATGGAGAATCTGGCACAAGTCCAACAAAGAAAAAAGCATTTAAAGACACTTTAAAATGATGCGGTAAATCCATTGGTGTAGGTTAGAATGTTGTAGCGTTAATTTTGGGCGTGGTGATTTTGGGCGGATTGTGCGTTTTTGGGACTCAGCCAGGCAGCCAGCCCCGCGCCCTACCGTTTTCTATACAACACGGTTCAGTAGAGACGTTTAAATGCAACTCGGTTCTTTGTAATGTCAACATATCCCGCACTTTGTAAATACTTCAGTTTATTAATGTGTTTATTTAACTGGTTTTAAAGATCCGTAGTTTTGTTAATATTTCTAAGTCGAGTATTTTAGTAATTAATAGTTCTCATTACTATTACTTAGAACTTGTACTATTTACTATTTCGTAGTCGAACATTTTAATTAATTATTAATTAGTTTTGTTCTTCTCTTTTTCAGGATTTGAGTTGCTGCCTATGGACTCTGCCAACAACACATCCCAACCTACCGTCTGTCTGAGGTGAGTTACTGCCCAACTCATTATACTATATACTCTGTTCACGACAAGTAGGCCAATAATTAGTTTTCTTTTCACAATTTGAATGTTCAACAATGACTAGAAATATGAAACTTATAGTAATTACCACTGATAATACCATGGTGTGTCAAGGAATTCTGACTTCTTGACAAATAGTGCGAATTGTGGACTTAGGAATGGGAATAGAGAAAATCCGTGACTAGTTATATAAAGAAACGTTTTATTGAAGGTTTAAATTATGCGGTAAATCGAATGGCATAGGTTAGAAAGGTGTAGGTTAATTTGGGCGTGGTGAATTAGGGTGGGTTTGGTTGGACTTGGCGCCAGGCAGCCAGAGTGCGTGGATCACCAAGTACTTCATTATCTACATTATTCGGTTATTATTACAGTTTCTTATATTTGCAAGTATTCATATAAAACGGAATATATAATCGAGTGCATAATTATGTGAATTAACAACTGCTTTGCACCACATTTATTTATACTTCACGTTTTATTAATAAAGCTGCACTTATTTATTCATATCTCTCGAAAGAAATAAACATTTAAAAATCTGAGAAAATACATTTCTATAAATAATATATAATCTACCCATATGACCTATATATATGACCTACCCATTATTAAAGTCTCAGCCTTGTAACTTAATAATTGCAAAAGTTATTCAACTTTGAAATTTGTGATTGAAAATATCGATTCTTGGCTCAGGGGAGGCGAATATGGAGAATCTGGCACAAGTCCAACAAAGAAAAAAGTATACAAAGAAAGTCTAAAATTATGCGGTAAATCCATTGGTGTAGGTTAGAATGCTGTAGTTTTAATTTTGGGCGTGGTAATTTCGGGCGTTTTAGGGTTTTTTGGGCAACTCAGGCAGGCAGTCAGCCCCAGGACCAACGCGCGGGCTACCGTTTTCTAGGCAACACAGTTCAGTAGAGACGATTAAATGCAACTCGGTTCTTTTTCACTGTCAACATATCTCGCACTTTGTAAATACTTCAGTTTATTATTGTGTCATAAAATTCTTAATTTTGTTGATATCGGACCAGTAAGTTCTTTGTAGAGAGAGAGACAGGACAACACGAGCTTAGGCTCAAATCCTGTATACTACAATTAGGTGAGTACACACACCACCACCATCACAAAGTTTAAGTGGTCAAGAGCCAAATTCAAGGTACGTTAAGAGTCAAAATGTCTGGACACGACCTCTCATAACTCAAAAATCCCGTCCCTGTAAATAGTATCGCTCTCCAAAAAAAAGTCGACACTTAGGGTACACGCACAAAGGGTATTAAAATCTCCAAACTAATGGGACGAACGTCTTAAAATGTCAAAACTAATTGGGCGAAACATGAGGGAGAAGGGGGATCCAGAAAAAAAAAACAATTTAAATGACCCACTCAAGATCAGCTGACCATGCAGCTAACTGCCTTTTAAGCCTCCAACCAATCACAAGGCAGCTTTCAACCAGTATAGGCCAGAGTTACCAACTAAAGTTCGCTAGATAGTATATAAATGCTGAAAATCGCTACAGTAATGGAAAAATCTCTACAATAAATCTCTAAAATGGCTATAATATACAGAATATTGCTCTAAATGGCTATAATATACGGAATATCGCTCAAATTCATGTCGCCAAATGTAAAAATTGGCCTCTAGATTAAAGGAATACCTCCAAATTTATCGAGAAAGTGCTAAATTGGTAACACTGAGTCATAGCCTCCCAGCCAATCACAAGCCCGCTATTATCCTATTTAGGCCACGTAAACACAAGTCATGACAACTAGGAAATGATTACCAGATATTTAAATGAATATATCTCGTTTATGTGACTATAATGACCAAATATGCGGCTATTATGTAATATATGACTCCCTAAAGCATCGATATATGTGAGTTAGGATATGTTTATAGCCCTGGTTTAGTAAATATAACGGGTTTAATAATCCCGTTCTCGACCATGTGTGTAGCCTACCCCGTTTTCTGAACCTCGGCCTATATTTTGCTTGAATTGGCTATCGTCTATTCATTCATTATAATTGAGTCTGCCCTTCAACGAAACCATTATAATTAGGCCTGAAGTATAGACCCCAACTCTATTACTAGAGGGCTAGAGCAAATGGGCTGTACATTTCCACACCTTGGCTTGGCTAGGCTATTCCCTGGGCCCCTGGCTGACTCATCCCAAATGGGTGACAGACAGTGACGTTGGCCCATGATGGTGGCTTGGTTCAATGACTACAAACCACTATCCTTAGTAACCTAGGTTATTTTTGGCAACTTTGGCCCAGTACGGTATGTAGTAAGGATGTAGTATTCGGGAATCGATTATCGGGCGTATCGCCCACTTTGTTTACATTACTTGTACGCTCAGGGTTGCATTCCTGTCTATCTTGACTGCTTTTTTTCTGTTATTTGCCCCCTTGCTGGCAATATATATGATGATGAATATAAGTCACGGAGGAGTGAAGGGGGGCAAAGCCCCTCGTCAACCTATTATTTTATCCCACGGCAAGGTTCAAGGTAAATTCAAGCCTCAAGGCAGTCAAAATAGACGGGAACATTCGCGAGCGTACAATAACAAAGCTGGCGATACGCCCGAATATTACATTCTTACCCAATATTTTTTTTTGACGAAGTCAACGATCCTATACTATCACCTTTTAGGTTTGATCATTATTTAGAAGAGGGTGGCTCGCAGTGTTATTAGAAATAATTTAGGCAAGAGTTGTGTTATCGGGCATATCACCTACCTCTGACCGGGTATATCCTAGTGTTTACAACACCCCTTTGAAAGGACATTAGCCTAACCTAACAACCTTACCTAACCTATCCTAGTATTATGGGTGGGGGCTGCCACCCCCACACCCCCGCTGTTTGACATCCAACTTACGTGTTCACACGACGTACGCCCGGTAACACAACTCATTCCATAATTTATTGGAGACATTGCAGGTCTATGGAATTCCTATACAGTACAGTACTGTACTTATGTATAATCTGTTATTGGACAATCATTTTGATCACCTTTATGAAACCTGATATTGTCGGAAAAAAAATTAGATAATAATGATACTGTAATAGGCCTACTGTATGATAAACTAATGATAAACTTTTTTTCAATTGCAGAGCGCTGGAGATTGGCGTCCAATTGACCCCAACGAAGTCTCACCAGGACCGGCAGGGACTACGAGGCGACACACTTGACCCAACTGCCTCAAGAAATTAAAGGTGATTATAAACGCTAACTCTGAGTGAGGTGGATGGATGGAGTTGAGAGGTACACAGATCTCCCTCGATTTACGATTGGGTTACGTTCCTGAAAACCCGATCTTAAATAGAAAAATAATATAGCCACCCTAAAATTAATGGGGTAAATAGGGATGCGTTCTCGGACCAGCCAAAACCAAAACTTCGGATAGTGAGGGAGATCTGTATATGAGTGAGTGTGCTGGGTGGGAGGAGGAATCCTGGCTAACTGATGGCAGAGATGGGCAAAAATGTAGTTACCGGGTGTACCGCCCGTCTTGTTTACACTACGCGGACGCTCACCATCATGTTCCTGTCTATTTTGACTGCCTTTGGATACAAGAATACATTACCCTAACCAAACAACGTAACCTAACCTAACCTAGTATTATTATGTTCTCTCCACCAACCAACTCTACTCCTAAAATCGATTAATGAAATTAACAACTACATGTGGCAGTCCGGGGATTCGAACCCAGGATTCTCACACCGAAAATCAACACACTATACACTGCACCGCGAAGACAGTTAAAGAATATTGCACAAGCCTACGATTTATTATGCAGTTTCGAATCCTGCATACCAATCTTAGCATGTACAATATCCCAACTGCACTATCGGAGGCTATGCATAGGTGAAAGGAAATAGTAATTAATGGGGCACTTAACCCTGGGGTATTATAGATTTATAAGTATTTATAGATGATTTATGTTGTATGTCGGTAGTGGTACACCCGGTAACTACATCCATCCCCAGAGATGTATGGAGGCGATCCATTTGTGGTCACCCCCTCGAGGATGACGGCATTTGGATGGCTAACAAGAGATGTTTTCTAAACTGAATGACATTTTTAACCTTTGTGTATTTGAGGATGCGTTTCAAACTTTATTCTTGCTATCATTAGATAATTTTAGGCTGTTGGGCAGTTTATTTAGAATCTGTCAGACTTAAAAGGTGTATTATGTTAGTTTGTACCCTGTTAGTTTCAAAAGGCCCTCTTGAAACTGCATAAAATTGTCTAATCATCGAAGATACTTACAGATAGGGATCTGTATCTTGTGTTTGTAGACCTGGAGAAGACCGTTGATAAGGTGTTCTGGACAGGACCTACATAAAAAGTACAGTATGATACTGTATTATAATGTAAAAATTGCAAAATAAACAAACCAAAATTTGGACGAACACAGTAAAAAGACAAAAGAACTTATCAAAATCGCTATGTGGAAACAACACTTTAGCAACAGAATAATTTATAAGTAAAAGAACATAATCCACCACATAGGGTGTACTATCATACAAACAAGTATCCTTACTCTCGTGAACGTTGAGTTTCATAAAGTGGGGTACGATTCGAGCTCAAACAATAGTTTCCATATTTACTTCGTCCATTGAGTCTAAATGGTGCGTGTCATTTTAGTAAGGATACTTTTTTGTATGATAGTACATTACTACATGAGCAAGTTAATTAAAATCATAATAGTCAAATGTTTAAGCTGGAGTCACACGAGCCGTTTTTCGAGCAATTTTTTCGAGCAATTTTTACGGGCAATTGTGGTCTGGCAGCTTCAAAAATTACACTTTGTAAGAATTCAACAGCCTAACATATGATAGTTTACCTTCAGTCTAGTTACCGATATCAGTGCAAAAGTCCCGAAATATAACGAGAAAAAAGCTTGCTCATGGAAAATTGACGGAAAAATCGCTCGTGTGACAGCGGCTTTAGTCTACTAATATTGGTGTTTTGTACAAATTTTGTATACCGGTACTGTATCGATAGTGTAGGCACTGTAGGCACTGTTCAAAAGTCTCATGTGGTGTTTTTATCTTTCAGTTGGAGATGAAGTTACTGCCGCTACGATCTCTACCACCAATACCACTATCAACAACAACTACCACCATCACCCACATCACCAGGTAGTAAATTAAATAGTTAGTTGATTAGGTACTTAAGGGGAGACGGGCCTTTTTTTGGGGGTCTATTTATTAATTTATTACTTTATATCTTAGTTTTCTTGCTAGACCTCCATCAAGATTAAAAGAACACCCACAAGACCCCCTTCAAGATAGATTTGTACATTTTTCGGTAGAAATATGTCCCGGCCAAAGGCCGGTTCCTCCTAAAATTACAAGCTCGCTATCGCTCGTCAGAAAAATTTTGACACCTAAATGGCTCGAAAGGTCTTAAAATTGACAACTAAATGGGGCGAAAGGTGTTAAAATCGTCAAACTAACGAGCCGAAGGTCTTATAATCTCAAAACAAATGGGGCTTAACACGAGGGAGAAAGAGGACCAGAAAAACGACCCGCCTCCCCTTAACAGTAGATAATGAACATTGGTAATGAAAATGATAAAATGTTTAGTGGTACAAAAGACCAAACTGTAAACCATCTTTGTATACCGGTATCTTTGTGTAATTTTATAGCTACTGTTTTATCTGAGCATACCGTATTTATAAATTTGTCATATTATAGTTTAGTCTACAGGAAATTTAGCATGACCCCTAGCATCACCCTACACTACATTCCCCTCGAATGTAGTGTAGGGTGATAGGGCGAAAGACAGATTTAATTTGAGATAGCATAGATATTTGAAAAGCTATGCAAGGTGATGAGCATATATATAAAGATCAAATTTAGACCTGTAGAGATAAGTTTATATACAAATAGTATCTGGTATAAATAAGCTAGGTGGACTAAGCTATAAGAAAGTATGCCAAGAGTGAGATGGAGGGATGGAGTTATATATGAGTGTAGGTGGTGTTGGGTGGGTGGAGGGACGCCGGCTTACGAATGACAGAGGGACTTGGAGGCGATTCATCTGTGGCTTCTGGCAATAGATAAATAAATAGAGAGAGAGAGAGTGGGGCGGGGCGGGGGTGGGGGTAATACATTCTTGTTAATTTAGGTGCTTATGTTCTGGGTGTGGTGTCCCGAGTTCGAATCCCAGGAGGACCATATGCTTTCATTAGTTTATTCAAGTACATTGGGGTTTGTAATTGATGATTAATGTTAAGAACGGGGTGTTACTTATTTGATATACTGTACTGTATTTGATATACTGTACTGTATTTGATATACTGTACTGTATTTGATATACTGTACTGTATTTGATATACTGTACTGTATTTGATATACTGTACTGTATTTGATATACTGTACTGTATTTGATATACTGTACTGTATATGATATACTGTACTGTATTTGATATACTGTACTGTATATGATATAGTGTACTGTATTTGATATACTGTACTGTATTTTATATACTGTACTGTATATGATATACTGTACTGTATATGATATACTGTACTGTATTTTATATACTGTACTGTATTTGATATACTGTACTGTATTTGCTGCAAAGTATTCATATAAAATAAAGTATTTTATTTGATGCTCATTAAGTTTGATGAGGATTTAGCTACCGTACTTTAATTACACATTGATACTGTATTATATCCACAAAAATCTGGTGTTTATCTTATATTGATATCAATATTTTTGTAGAGACTTAACAGATGGTTTACAGGTTTTGATATTGTGATCTATAGGGAGAGCCTTTTATATATTTACATTGACCATGTTGTATACCTATTCTTTAAGGTGTTCCAGTGTTTTAATTCATGAATCACATAGTACTTGTGTAGAGGGATTTACCGGTAAAATCTTGGATTCTGAGGAAATTTCTTTAGGTACATCAAAGTCATTATGCCACGAGTCGTGGCATAGTCAGTAGAGCGTCGGCTGCTGATCAAAAGGTCGGCGGATGGAGCCCGCACTGTCAAAATGTTATTGGTAGATGTCAACTTGACCTAGCGATTCGTGACAAACGCCTAATGTACATGGCCACCCCATCTCGGGAATTACGCTGTCTGACAAAACAAAAAAAATAGGGGTTTGAAGTAGCGTCTATGTTTTTAAACGTGGCAAATTCGCATTTGATCCCTTTGAGCTAGAAACTGTACTCCTCCACCAAAGGGCAAAGTCATGGAGGTCAGTGACTCGTCATCTCAGAGCTTAGTGTACGGCCCCAAGTTTTCTAATGCGAGTCTAATTTTCTCTACAATTTAAGTATTCATTATTCTTAGGGATTTCAGGAACTTAGAATATACCACACTGGATCTTATACTTATAGTAAAAAGGATGAAGTGAGATAATTCGCAGCCTGTTTATTGCTGGAGGTCCTTTTTAAACTGAATCAAATTGTCTAATAGTGACCGTAATAGATGAAAAAGACGTTGCCAGCACAGAAAGGGTTAAGACTCTTTTTTTTTTCAATAACTGTGGTACAGTGGTTCATTACATTATATATCCTGAGATGTTCAAAGTTACCTCCCTATCCGAGGTTAGCCTATTTTACAGGTAACTAACCTAGATTTCTTTTTGTCTATGTGGATGAGGTAGACAAAAGGCAAAACTGGCTGTGACGAGTGCCTCCCCTAGATTTGAAAGAGTGATAGGGCCAAAATCAAGGATTGTTCGAGTCAAAATATCTGGACACACAAAGTTTGAAGTAATTTAAGTCATAGAATGAGGGAAAGATGGATGGTATACAACATGGTAACTAATGTATAATGTAACAGGTGTTATTCTCCTTATGATAATCTCCCGCTGAACTTTCTACCATGTTTCATTTACCAACAGATTCAGTAACCAACCCAACACTTCTCCAAGATCAAGGTTGGTCAGTCAAGGTTAAGTCACAGTACCACTTTTAACAGTCAATTTTTCTCCGAGTCACAGTGTCCGAGACAATAATATCCTGTTAGTGAAGTATAGTGTCCAATGTTTTTTAAAGTTTTCCTGTCCAAAGTTAGGTTTGGCATCCTCTACCCAACCTTAGCTGTTTCTGTTTGTCTCTTTTACTGTCCTACTTTTCTTTCTGGGGGCAGGGGGCTAGGAATCCTCCTTCCCTTGTAAAATTCTCCTACTCATCGAGACAGAAAAAGGGGCGAGGGAACGCATAAATAGTCCCGGACCCTAAGAATTTGGAACTTTAAAGGTTTCAGTTCGGGCTCTGTCTCGAGTCGGCCATGCCCAGCAATGGGTTATGTGCCTGAGTATATACATACATACATACCGTACATATACCTATACTGTATACTACTATTTTCATCTTTACTGGAGGAGAAATTTCAACGCTTAGCAGCCAATTTCCTGACATATAATTGTAGAATACAGAGTATATATATATTGCTTGATGGATTGATCCTCGAGGGGGTGACCACAAATGAATCGCCTTCATACTTGTTTGTCATCGTCAGCCACTTAAATAAGCTACAATTTTCCATTACCTGACCGTTCAACTCTCACCTCACATTCTGTGGCTTCATCCCTCTCACAATCTTATTTTGTTTATCACACTGACCTTCAGGTTCCATTTCTCACACACAAGCACCAAACCTATTTACCATACCCTGCAACTCCCTCTTATTGTCAGTCATCGAAATTGTATCAGTGCACCCGCCTTTCAACACAGTCCCAACCCTAGAATTGGCAAATGTTCTCAGTCTCTCCTTTACTCAACAAGTGAACTCTGGAACTCTCTCCCTCATCTTATGACTTAAACTGCTTTAAACTTTGTGTGTCCAGGCATTTCGACCCCAACGTCCCTTGAATTTGGCCCTGTCACTCTTTCGGCTTTGGGGGAGACACTTGTTACAGGCAAGCTGCCTTTTGTCTCCTTCATTACACATAGGAAAATAAAGAAACAAAAATCATCAACAAACAGTAGCACAGGCAACTTCCCTTCCCGTACCAGGAGTACTCCACCACCCACTGCTCTTCCTTGTATTTCTGTCATGCCTCCATTCCTATATGTACGATAGCGCTAATAAGTCATGTCTCAGCGTTCATTACGTTTGGCTAGCTCTATGCTGTATTAATTATCTGTCAAATGTTGAATAGGGTGCATTTCTGTAGGAACATGTTTGTATATCTCACTCTAAATGAATACCGTAAATAAATTTAGATATTACTGATACCAATTATTGATCAAAACATACTTGATACTGAGACATCACTTATTAGGCCCACTGTACTGAACAACCACAGGGACATTATCGTAATAAATACTTCAACTCAGTATATTTTCTCTGATATCTTGTTGCGGACACCAGACTCGGACACAAATTCACTGTTAAATTTGTGTATGTGATTTGATCTTGAGAATCCTTGGAAATATTACCTTATGCACAAGACAGGCAGGATGTGTAACACCTTCGGTACGATGGCATTGTTTTACTTTATTCTGGCTAAAACTAGACACTTTTTTCAACTTAGGAAGGACCTTTAGATGTTAGAGGGACAGGCTGAGTAATATGGCTTTTTCTTAACCCTCTCACGTTCTTGACGCACCTTTGAGCCTATTAGGGATACTTTAGAGTCTTTGTTATCATCAGGGGTGTTTAGAAACCTTTAGTTTAGTTACTTTAACCTCTGCAGTTGTCTTTGAGTTAGCTGTGGGCAGAAAACTAATTCTGGAGAGGTAATTATAAGAGTGAGGGAACTCTATCTTATTGCTAATCTGGCAACCTCTGTGTCATATGGTGGTGAGAGGGTTAACTGTGTTGGTGGTGTAATGGTTTAGATGCTTATGTTCTGGGTGTGGTGTCCCGAGTTGGAATCCCGGGAGGACCATATGCTTTCATTAGTTTATTCAAGTGCATTGGGGTTTGTAATTGATGATTAATGTTAAGAACGGGGTGTTACTTAATACATTAAATTAACATAATAAGGATATGTGGGGTTAAACTGAAAGATGTATGTATGTACAGTATGTACTGTATATTCTCAGGCACATACCCCATTGCTGGGGGTGGCCGACTTGAGACAGAGCCCGAACAGAAATCTTTAAAGTTCCAATTCTTAGGGCCCGGGACCACTTTCGTGTTCCCTCGCCCCTTTCTCTGTTTTATTGAGTAGGAGAATTTTAGAAACTGAAAGATTAGGTAATTAATATGGAGCTGAGGAGGCAGTGAGGTATTAAGAGTATCGGTGAAGAGATGCACAAGCAGGCAGAGAGATGTATGTCAGTGAACGTAGAGGGAGTAGCATGGAGGGGTAGACCTAGAAAGACGCGGGATCAGGTTCTACGATCGGATATCCAATGCAAAAACTTAACAAGTGAGGCAGCCCAGAAGAGGGCTACCTGGCATTCCTCCATTAGGATGTGAAACTGAAACTGCGCCACTTATAGATCACTCAGTCTTTAAGGGGAGATGGGCTGTTTTTCTGGTCCCCCTCTCCCTCATGTTTAGCCCCATTGCTTTTGAGATTTTAAGACGTTTGGCCTATTAGTTTGGCTATTTTAAGAACTTTCGCGCCATTTCTGTCCATTTTAAGACCTTTCGTGCCACTTAGGTGTCGATTTCTTCCTGGCGAGCAATGGCGAGCATGTAATTTAAGAGGAACCAAAATATTTCTACCGAAAAATTGTACAAATTTATCTTGAAAGGGGGTCTAGGGGGTGTAATTTAAGCTTGATGAAAGTCTAGGGAACAAACTAAAAACCTCCCCTTAAAGTATACATGTAGTGGGATTGGCTGAGGCTAGGGTAGAAAGAGAAGTGTATCTACAGTATAGAGTATGTTGAGATTAATTCTGCTACATGGGGATGGTGCAGAGACTAACTAGTTCTTCACGATGATCTGTTTTGCTTAGCTGGCAGGAGCTTGTCATGTGGAGAGAATAGGCTGAATAATATTACCTACGAATAGCCAGCATATAGCCAAATGTCCTTCCTAAGCTGAATAAAATTACCTACCTATAGCCAGAATAAAAGCCAATGTTATACTGAAGGTGTTAATTAATCATCCTGTTAATTAGTGTATTCATTTTATATAGGCCAAAAATCATGACCCATATCCTCTGTAACTCAAAAGGAGCTAGAGCAAATGGGGACCTGAATGATGCAATGTCCTAAATGCCACTTTGGTCGAGAAATATTTTTGTTACCGAAAAATGTACAAATTTATCTCAAAGGGGGATCTTGGGGGTATTTTTTGTAAGCTTCATAGCGGAATTGCAGTGTGAGTGTCCTAGGTTCGAGTCCTTGGAGTGCTACATGTATTTGTTGATTTCATTAGTTGAGTTTAAAAGTGAAGTTGGTTGGTGAAAAAATAATAATAATATGTCTATTCCTTCATCAAGCTAAATCGAGATAAATTTGTACATTTTTCAATATAAAAGTGGCATTTAGGAAATTGCATTACTCAGGTCCTCAAATGGGCTAGAATATTCGCTTGATTATAGTCTGTTTCATTTCATCTGACGGTAAATTGCAAAGTTCCCATCAAAATTTCTCAGTTACTTTGAAGATTTTATAGTGAAATATGGTGCTGATTATATAAACTCTTAGTGTGCGGAATTTCGGTGCGAGTATCCTAGGTTCGAGTCCTTGGAGTACCACATGTATTCATTACTTTCAATGATTTAATTAGTTAAAATTAATTGGTGAGTTGGTGAAAACTAATATGAATTTAATATGATGCAGAGACATGGTGGTTTCATATTTGTCCATTAAGTATCGAGAAATCCGCTGCGAAGGGATTCAATTTATCGTCAGATGAAATGAAACGGAGTATAATCGATTTTGAGTTATAGAATTTAGTGGTTCAAGATTTTTGGCCCGGTTGTAATGGATAGACTATAGTGTTTTTGTGTGAGGTAATATGAGGATTCATAAGGCAGTGTGACAGGGCAAGTTTATTTAGTGTTTTTTATATATACCGGTATCTATTATCGATTCTGGCTGTCAAAGTGTTTACGTATTTTTGCTCTCATGATCAGATTCATAAATAATTATTATACTTTTCAAGTGATTTTGCTTTCTTACCAGATTTATATAAAATCATAATTTGCACTTGATTTGCTTGCATTACTAGATTTATATATAATTTATCATCAACTCCAGATATTAAAGATAAATTACTAGAGTAAATTGATCGACCTTTTTTGTATACGGTAATTTGGAATTTAAGTTATCAACTTCAGATACTAAATTAATAGTAGAGTAAATTAATCGACCTTTGTGATTGAATTTGGAATTATTGTTATCCAAGAATGACATGTCAGAATCGGTTATAGCTTAGTATAAATTAATTGTGATTGAATTTGGAACCCTTACTGTTATCCGGTGACGTATTTAACCCCTTACTGTAGTGACGTATTTAACCCCTTACTGTACCGGTGACGTATTTTTATTCTTGCTACTTTTAGACGATTGTGTGTAACTTAGGAAGGATATATGGGTAGCTAAGAGGAGTAATTGAGATAGTTTATAGCTTTGAAGGATATGTGATAGCTAAAAGGATTAATTGAGATAGTCTATAGCTTTTTTAATGGGTAGATATGCTTCCTAAGCTGAATGTCCTGATCTAAGGAACTTGGAGCTGTATAGATGCACATAAAATTAATTTAGCAATCAAGACTGTTTAAATGGGTTAGTTATATTAATTTGAACAGTAACTTTTGTAGTTTAACGCACTTCCTTATAGACCAAGTGAAATTATAGGTCTACGTTTATGACTTATATTATACACTTAGAGGGTCTCCTAAAATTGGGCATAGGTCCTTTGTTAAATGATACTTCTGTGAGTCTCCGTAAAAAAAAATTTGTTTTGGTAATAAAATCATGATAGCTACTTTGTTTGTTTTATTAAAAACATTATTATTTTGACCAGTAAAAAAGGTAATAAAAACATTGAAAAATCATGGCAATTTTCTTTATTTATACTTCAAAGAGCGTCCCTTAAACAACCACATACATATCTCGATTTTTTTTTTTATTAAAAAAAAAAAAAAAATAAAAAATTCAAAAGTTGAGAACGAGGGGTTCCTTTTATCTTATGTTCAAGATAAAGACTTAAAACATTAGATCAGATTATAGGGGTAGAGCACAGGCTCCACCCAGGGACGGTCTCGTAAAGTACAGGGCGAAGTAGAAGTCCTCGGCGACGGCAGCCGTAGAACTTCCTCGTAGGGTGGTGGTAGTCAACTGGTTGGAGGGCAGGGGAGGTCTCTGAGGGCAATGGTTGTTGAGAACTTCATTTTAGGGTCCTGGAGTCTCAGAAGGCAGTAGTTGTTTAGGATTTCATTGCAGGGGAAGTCTCTGAGGGGTGTGGTTAACCAGTTTGGTTGGCGGACTGTGGTGGGCAGCGGCCAGAGTTCTTATTTGGGAGTCTGGAGATGTTACGTCTGCACCCCACTGGAAAGGTCGCTCGGTTTCAGGAATTTACTTGTGGTTGTTGAGGACTTCATTGTAGGTGAGGTCCCAAGAGGGCAGTGGTTAAACAGTTTGATTGGAAGACGGTGGTCGTTGAAAGTTTGCAAGTGATTCAG
The DNA here is from genome assembly GCA_032716605.1 of Paralithodes platypus. Lineage (NCBI taxonomy): Eukaryota > Metazoa > Arthropoda > Malacostraca > Decapoda > Lithodidae > Paralithodes > Paralithodes platypus. The sequence continues at coordinate 31,572,849 of CM064513.1, forward strand.
GAATGTTCTTGGTGGTCGTGCATCATTAATTTTAGTCAACAGGATTTCTCAAGTTGAGCTTCCAGGCAACAAAAAGGAGATGTTGGTAGTTTTGCTAGAAATGCCTTTGTATTCTTTGAGCGCATTTAAGTTGCTTCTGGTGAATATCTGCAGTCCATTTTGCTCGCCCTCAATCGGTCTGTCTTGCTTGCTCGCCGTCAATCGGTCAGTTTTGCTTGGTCGCCCTCTATCAGTTTTGCTTGCTCTCTTCTCGCCCTCGATCAGTTGTGCTTGCTCTCTTCTCGCCCTCGATCAGTTGTGCTTGCTCTCTTCTCGCCCTCGATCAGTTGTGCTTGCTCTCTTCTCGCCCTCGATCAGTTGTGCTTGCTCTCTTCTCGCCCTCGATCAGTTGTGCTTGCTCTCTTCTCGCCCTCGATCAGTTGTGCTTGCTCTCTTCTCGCCCTCGATCAGTTGTGCTTGCTCTCTTCTCGCCCTCGATCAGTTGTGCTTGCTCGCTCTCGCCCTCGATCAGTTGTGCTTGCTCGCTCTCGCCCTCGATCAGTTGTGCTTGCTCGCTCTCGCCCTCGATCAGTTGTGCTTGCTCGCTTCTCGCCCTCGATCAGTTGTGCTTGCTCGCTTCTCGCCCTCGATCAGTTGCTTGCTCGCTCTCGCCCTCGATCAGTTGTGCTTGCTCGCTCTCGCCCTCGATCAGTTGTGCTTGCTCGCTCTCGCCCTCGATCAGTTGTGCTTGCTCTCTTCTCGCCCTCGATCAGTTGTGCTTGCTCTCTTCTCGCCCTCGATCAGTTGTGCTTGCTCTCTTCTCGCCCTCGATCAGTTGTGCTTGCTCTCTTCTCGCCCTCGATCAGTTGTGCTTGCTCTCTTCTCGCCCTCGATCAGTTTTCTCGCCCTCGATCAGTTGTGCTTGCTCTCTTCTCGATCAGTTGTGCTTGCTCTCTTCTCGCCCTCGATCAGTTGTGCTTGCTCTCTTCTCGCCCTCGATCAGTTGTGCTTGCTCTCTTCTCGCCCTCGATCAGTTTTGCTTGCTCTCGCCCTCAATCTGTTTGCTTGCTCGGTCTCGGTCTTCCATCCAAGTCGGTTTCCCATCTTCTATCATGACGCCAGCCAGGATAGTGTCTCAGTGGTGTTTGGCTATCAGCCCGAGAACACTGCAGCCTATTTTGGGGTTCCTCTCGTTGGCTTCAATTCTTCCGTCAAAGCACTCCAGCCCTTGTGAGAAAGTTTGGTTCCCTCATCCTCGTCTCTATCATTGCCTCGCTTTGTCAGTCTGCTGGGAGTTATTGGTTGGTGGTTGTTGTGGTTAGTTTGTTAGTTGGTGGTGGTTCTGAGAGTTGTTCCCTCACCTCTCCATCCTATTCATCGAGTTCCGCGAGTCTTGCTGTCCTGGTGCGGTCCCTATTCCTCAAGTCTCGTGGTAATGCAGTCTCGTATTGACCCTCAGATTTCAGCCCTCCACAAGTCAGGGTATATGATGAATTCTTCAACTTCAACAAGTCAGGGTGTATGATGCATGCTGAATTCTTCAACCAATGTAGTCTTCTAGGTTCATCACCCCAAGAACAAATCTGTAAAGAAAAGAAAACATATTTAGCTACTATTTTCTGTAACTGTCCAAGGCTTTTAACTTCATTCCCGCCATTAGATTTTATTAATTTTAAAAATTGAACCTCCAGCAATAGACAGGCTTCGAACGATCTCTCAACCATTTGTACTACCACAGATCCTTCTTAAACTGCACAAAATCATCTAAATATAACTAGACTATTAAAAAGACGTCACCGGTACCTAAGGGATTAATAAACTTATCAATACTTTTCAAATCTGTTATTCAACCTTTAACGCTATTGGTGGTGTAATGGTTTAGAGGCTTATGTTCTGGGTGTGGTGTCCCGAGTTCGAATCCCGGGAAGACTATATTCTTTCATTAGTTTATTAAAGTTCATTGGGGTTTGTAATTGATGATTTAATGTTAAGAACGGGGTGTTACTTAATTAAATTATTCATAAAATAGGAAACCAATAAATTTTAGTTTATAATTCCTAATTAAGTTTTATATGGGAGAGTAATAGTTAAACCACAGAACAAATTAGAGTCAAACCAACTTCAATTAAATTTCCTCTATGGTTAGTGCACTGAATTTCTGTGTGAGTATCCTAGGTTCGAATCCTTGGAGTACCACATGTAATCATTAGTTTCATAAATGTCATTAATTAGGTAGATTTGAAAGTTAATTGGTGATAATGAACCAAATCAATTTTAGCATATAATTCCGTATTAACCCTTTTGTATGTACCGACGACTATTCTGGATACTATTAGACTTTTATTCAGTTTAGGAACGACCTCTAACCATTAAACGGCTACTAAATAGCTATTAATCCTTTTAGCTACCATAGATCCTTTTTAAGCAGCACACAATCTTTTAAATATAGCTAGAATATAATTAAATAGACGTCGCCGGTACAGGAGTTAAGGCTATTAATTTACTTTTAACTTAACCATCTCAGTAGTCTAGCTTATTTAATTATATTCCGGCCACCATTATGCGATTTTATTCAGCTAATGCGGACAGTGGCTGTTTGTTTGGTCTATTAATTAATGTATTTATATATTAGTTTAGTTTCCTCCCTAGACCTCCATCAAGCTTAGAAAAACACCCCTAGACCCCCCTTCAAAAGAGATTTGTAAATTTTTCGATAGAAAAATTTCCCGGCCAAAGGCCGATTCCTCTTAAAATTACAGGCTCGCTATCGCTCGCCAGGAAAACAAAATACACCTAAGTGGCACGAAGGGTCCTAATATTGACAAAGAAATGGGGTGAAAGATTATACAATCCCTAAACTAATGGAACCAACTTCTTAAAATCTCAAAACTAGTGGGGCTAAACATCAGGGAGAAGGGGTTCCAGAAAAATGGTTCGTCTCCCCTTAAGGGCCTCTAGCAATCCAATTACTATATACTTTCATATCACCAACCCACCAATTTACTTTCAAATAAACTTACTGAAATCCATGAAACTGTGTGGTACTTCTAGGATTCGAACCTAGGATACTCACACCCCGATGCCAACAGATCCTTACTAAACTTCTTAAAATTGTCTAATGACTATTGTTGGGTGTAATGGTTTAGGTGCTATGTTCTGGGTGTGGTGTCCCGAGTTTGAATCCCGGGAGGACCATATGCTTTCATTAGTTTATTTAAGTACATTGGGGTTTGTAATTGATGATTAATGTTAAGAACGGGGAGTCACTTAATACCCATATTAGCCCCTTCTGTACCGGTGACTGTCTTTCCTTTTATTCTGGCAACTATTAGACTTTCATTCACTTTGAAAAGGGCCTCCAGCAATTAACAAGCTTCCAAACTATATCACTTAACCCTTTTTACTACCACAGACTCTTCTGTGGGGGCTAGTAGGGGGTAGTACTCTCTTTCTCTGGACTCCCTTCTCCCTTATGTTTAACACGTTCGTTCAGTTAGTTTGGCGATTTTGAGACTTTTCGCCTCCTTTTGTTGTCAATATTAAGACCTTTCGTGTCTTATAGGTGTCTATTTTTTCCTGGCAAGCGAAAGCGAGCCTCTAATTTTAGAAGGAACCGGCCTTAGGCCAGGAAATTTTTCTACCGAAAAATGTACAAATTTATCTTGAATGGGGGTCTAGGCTTGATGAGATCTAGCGAGGAAAAAAACAATATATATATATATATATATATATAGACCCAAAAGCCAAGCACTACCCCCTTACACTGCACAACATGTTCTAAATATAGCTAGAATATAATTAAATAGACGTCGAGGGTACAGAAAGGGGTTAAAATTGTCTAATAATCTAATTAATTTCACTCAACAACAAACACCACCCAATGTAATTAACGAAAGCATGTGCTCCACTCGGGATTCGAACCTGGGTCACCACATACGGATCTTAAACACTAACCATTACACCATCAATACAGTTAAAGGTTAAATCATTATAGTAGGCATATTTAAAACAGCTACATCCCGGTATACGGATAGGGTTTAACACTATCTGGTGCAACGTCTCGGGGGTTATTATGGTATTGTTTCATTATTATTGAAGTTTCCATTTGTTTTAGCCATTTTCGAACAATGTGTTTTTAGTTTACCCGCTAGACTTTGAAAAACGCCTCTCCAAACCCCCTTCAAACTAAAATAACGTCCCCCAGACCCCCTTCCAGTTAAATGTGTACATTCGTCGGTAGAAAATTTTCCCGGCCAAAGGCCGGTTTCTCCCAAATTGCGGGCTCGCTTTCGCTCGCCCAGGAAAAATTGACACCTTATTGGGTTGAAGCATCATATAATCGCCAAACTAATGCGATGAAACTTCTTAAAATCTCGAGGCTCCAAATTGGCCCGCCCTGCACCTAATAGGGTTAAGAAGGAAAGGATTTTTTTTTCTGGACCCGCTTCTCCCTCATGTGTAGCCCCGTTATAACCCTCTCACGTTCTTGACGCAATTTTGAGCCTATTAGGGATACTTTAAAGCCTTTGTTACCACCAAGGGTATTTAGAAACCTTTAGTGTAGTTACTTCAACCTCTGCAGTTGTCTTTGAGTTAGCTGTGGGCAGATTTTTTTTTTTTGGAGAGGTAATTATAAGAGTGAGATAACTATTGCTAATCTGGCAACCTCTGCGTCATATGGTCGTGAAAGGGTTTAGTCCACCATAATACATCGAAAGATTAACTAATCCACTTGAGATCACTTCCTAATCCGCCTAAAATATCCACAATTCGCTGCTTTGGGGCACTAAAGTAGATTTTTCCCCCATAGCTTTTTGGTGCGATCATTATATAGATTTGACCATTTCTTTCAGTCCCTGCTCCCCAAATCTAGCATATCCTAATATATAGTCAATTTGCTTTAAGGGAGGTGACCTGTTTTTGTTCTGTCCTTTTCTATCTTTCTCTGGCTTTTATCCATTTGGCCCCATTCAGCCTACGTTTTAAGACTTTTATCCCCATCCAGGTGTAAATTTTTTACTGGCGAGCGGTAGCGAGCCAGCATATTTTTTATTTTTGTTTGACAGCAGGCTAAATTTGTAAATTTTTCGATAGAAAAATTTCTCCGGCGAAGCCGGATTTCTAAATATAATGCTGGCTCGCTATCGCTCGCCAGGAAGAAATCGACACCTAGATGGGGATAAAAGTTAAAATAGTGGGCTGAATGGGGCCGAATGGATACAAGCCAGAGAAAAAGAAAAAGACAAATAACAAAAAGCAGATCCCCCCTTAAGGGAGGTGGTGGGGGGGGGGTATATATTTGTTAATTTATGTATTTAATATTTTGTTTTAGTTTCCACCCTACTGTATATAGGCTTCTATCAAACAAAAGAAAAAACACCCTCCGAATACTCAAGATAAATACCGGTATGTACATTTTTCGATAGAAAAGTTTACCGGCCGAAGCTGAACGGTTCCTCTTAGTTACAGGTTAAATATCGCTCGTCAGGAAGAAAATTACATTAAAAGTCTTAAAATTCACAAAGAAATGGGGTGAAATGTCTTAAAATCGCCAAACTAATGGGGCAACCATCTTTAAATCTCAAAACTAATGGGATTAATCACGAGGGAGAAGGAATGCCAGAAAAATTTCCCATCTCTCCTTAACCTGGATGAAAACTTCTCACTTTAAGGGAGATTTCCACTAGGGATTTTTTTCTTGACTCCTTTCTCCCTCATGTTTAACCCCATTGCTTTTCTAATTTTAAGACTTTCGCCCCATTAGTTTGTCGATTTTTAGAACCTTCACCCCATTTCTGTCAATTTTAAGACCTTTCGTGCCATTTAGGTGTATTTTTTCCTGGCGAGCGATAGCGAGCCTGTAATTTAAGAGGAATCAGCCTTCGGACCGAAAAATGTATAACCAAAAAATGTACAAATTTATCTTTACTGAGGGTCAAGGGAGCGCCATTTTTAGATTGATAGAAGTCTAGGGAACAAACTAAAAACCTCCCCCTTCAGACTCATATGACGCAGAAGTTGCCAGATTAGCAATAAGAAATAGTTATCTCACTCTTATAATTACCTCTCCAAAATTAGTTTTCTGCCCACAGGTAACTCACAGACAACTGCAGAAGTTGAAGTAACTAAACTAAAGGTTTCTAAATACCCCTGATGGTAACAAAGGTTTTAAAGTATCCCTAATAGGCTCAAAATCGCGTCATATGTCTGAGAGGGTTAACCTGGATGAAAACTTATCACTTTAAAGTTATAACGCTATTTGACAGTTTATTCTGGCTATAGTTATAAGATTTTATGCAGCTTAGAAAAGATCTGTTGGAATTATAAGGGTAAAGGCCATCTAAATGAACCCTCTACACTTCCATTTTGGCTCTAACGTCCCTTGATTTTGGCCCTGTCACTCATTTAACTCTGGGGGAGGCACTCGTTACAGACAGTTCTGCCTCGTCTCCCTCACTCAATATAAAAAAATATATATATATACCCTTCCTAATGTTTTACTTTTAGGCTTCAGAGACAAGGATGTGAGGAGAAAGCCCAACCATTTCCACCTGCTGGGATTCGAATCCGAATACCCTTAAGATTTTCCGCCTAGTGAAAATTATAACCTTGCGATTCTTTTTTTTATTTTATTCTAATCTCAATCACTTCCCAAATTAGCGGCGTTTCGGTAATAGGGTACCCAAAAATCATATGGTGGTTAACCCGTTCAGTACCAGGGACGTCCTTTTAATCCTATTCTGGCGACTATTAGATTTATTCATTCAGCTAAGGAAGGACCTCGGTATATTCCTGCGAAACGGCATGCATTATATCTCAAGAACTGGGCAGTGTTATAGCATATTTGTTGTTTGTACATATATATGTATTATGTATGTTGCTTCGTAGTATACTATAAATGGAAAATATACTTGGTAAATGAATAATTAGAGGGCATCTGTGGACTCACTTTTACAATTTCCCAGCTCAGCTGGTGGGCGACGAGTGGAAGTGAGTCGAGTTGTATACTGCTATTCTATTGGTCAATAAACTGGGTGTGACGTCACGAGCGATGATGGTATATGAATGGTTGTTGTGGGAGTACGTCACTGTCTAGACGGTGACGTCACAAATTCTCGCAACATTTTAACGGGTGTAGAAATACACGTCAGTCCATATAATGAGCCTCTTTTGTTTCTCAATCCCTCTACGACGTCACATTGATTCATTTATTATCCTTGGTGTTTATAATCTCTCTGATTCGGGCCAGTCGGCCATATTTGAAATGGTGGAACTGTTGTTCAATGAATAGTGAAGTGTTTTTGCTTTATGAAAACACCTACAACATCTATTTAACGGGTTTACCAACGGAGCTTCCAGCGGAATTGTGTTAATTTGGCTGCAGACCATTATTGTCCAGTACACCAAGGGTAAGGGTTTTATACCGTCGTTATTTGGGTCCAAGCCTAGGCTACGATTACCACAGAATCTTTAATGAATATCCTCAATACAGACTTATTTCCTTCACTTACCTCGTCAATAATAACCCATATAGGTGGAGAGGCCCTGAATTATATCAAAGAAAAAGTGATGTTGAAACATTATCTGCAATTTAGCCATGTTGATTAACTCTTAGCCCACTTAACCCCTTCAGACTCATATGATGCAGAGCTTGGCAGATTAGCAATAAGAAATAGAGTTCTCTCACTCTTATAATTACCTCTTTTGGCGACCGTCAATCTTTTATGAATTAAATACCAAACCAGCGGGGGTGTGGGGGCGGCAGCCCCCACCTAATATACTAGGTTAGGTTAGGGAAGGTTGTTAGGTTACGCTAATATTTCATCTTTTACCGCTCAATTTCCCTGTACTTCATAGCCCTCCCCACTATCGGGGGCCGTATCTTAAGATCGTAATTGTTTAATCGAAGTCCTCTTTTTCTAGTTATTAAAAACGTTTTCTATGGTGTATTATATGATATATAGAAGCAATAGAACTGTTCAAATTACCTGGGAAGTGTATATTAAACAAAATACAAAACTTTGAATAATGAGGTAAGAGATAGGCTATGTGTTTTTTATCACTTTTCAACCCAAGACCAGCGGGGGTCTGGGGGCAGCAGCCCCCAGGATGCCCAGGTTACCTTAGGTTAGGTTAGGTTAGGTTAGGTTAATGACCAGCTATGTAAATACAGTAGTGAACATTTGGTTCAGTCTGTGCTCAAAAATCAATTTTCTTTAGGAGGAGGCCATACACTAAACAATTACCGTGATGTTGAAACATTATCTGCAATTTAGCCATGTTGATTAACTCTTAGCCCACTTAACTCCTTCAGACTCATATGACGCAGAGGTTGGCAGATTAGCAATAAGAAATAGAGTTCTCTCACTCTTATAATTAACTCTTTTGCCGACCGTCAATCTTTTATGAATTAGGCTAAATACCAAAACAGCGGGGGTGTTGGGGGCGGCAGCCCCCACCTATATACTAGGTTAGGTTAGGTAAGGTTGTTAGGTTACGCTAATATTACCCCTTATTTTCGTCTTTTACCCCTCAATTTTCCTGTACTTCATAGCCATCCCCACTATCGGGGGCCGTATCTTAAGATTGTTGGATAATGGAGAAAACTTTTTTTCCGGAGATTCTAATTAACGACAACCACTGTATATATAAAAAAAAAAAAAAAAAAAAAAAAAAAAAAAAAAAAAAAATCACGAAATAAAAGTTGGCCAGGTTCCTAGATATGTTCCTTAATTTGCATGAACAAATTGTAATAGGCCTATAGAAACTTAATAAATCATAAATAAATCCACAAAAATACAATCATTGAAAATAGCTGTGGTCCGTCTCATTAATATTGACCGAAAAAACGCCCATACTAATAAATCTCAGAGCTCTTTCGGAGAGTCACAGTTTACAAACGGCTTCTTTATGCAGTGTAATCAATATTTACCCCCTGCTGGCAACATAGATGACGATTTCAATAATTCATGGGGGGGGTAAAGCCCCCCTCAACCCATCGTGTATCCAACATTGGCATTATAACTAAGACCATGAATAGGGCCTACACTCATTTCTCAAAATCTGGAGGAAAAAACATAACAAATAAGGGTGCGAGCCTATTCCCTATAATTACTAATATATCCGTTCATCTTGGGACGATATCGCTACTAATTACTAATTAGTATTGATAAATAGAAACGGTTTGAATATCAAGACGCAAATTACACAGTGCACTAATGACATTATAATACACGTTGTGTGAAACATATACACCGCTGATGTTAAATTAACCGGGTGTAAGATTAAGCGGGTGTAAAAATAAGCGGGTGTAATGACGACATGTTGGCCGAGGGCTGGAATGACGTCATCGCTGAGGCCCGCCTTGGCTGATGACGTCACGATAATCAACAACCAATCACAAGCAAGGATACACAACGTCTTGGCTTGGTTAATCAAGATGGCTATATTCTAGTTAATCTCAGTGTTTCAACCCCTCTCTTTCCCGGATATATTTCATACCCTCCCCAGCTATCGGGGTTTAGTATTGTTGAGGTAAGTGAAGAAAATAACTAAGAGATATGAGGATATAAATAAGGATTCTTAGTTAATGGGCAAACAAAATACAGTGACTACCGCTACATAGGATCTTACCAGGACCTCTAGCAATGATAAGGCTTCAAACTATCTCCAACCCTTTTGACTAACACAGATTTTTCGTAAGCTGCTTAATATCGTCTAAATATAGCTAGGAATAAAATATATGACACGTCGCTGCTACTCAAAGGGTTAAGAAAATACGTCCCCGACTGTAAACTTAACAGAAACTTATACTTACATTTATATTTTGCAGTGTAGAAATTTGGATGGTTACAGATGTTCTTGATGTGATGGAGACTTCTAGACATCTGTGGTGATAGTGCTGGGGGTAACGTAGAGGTGATGTGGTGGTGGTGACGATGGTAGCGGTGGTGATATGGTGGTGAAATCCTCTGTCGTTTTGTGTGGATAATTCTGGTGGTGGATCGTAAGTGTTGGGTGATGTCTTCCACGTGGTTCCGGAGTCTCAACAGCCAAGGAATCTACGGAAGAAGAAAAAGTATGATTAGCATAGTTATAATTATAGACATTAATATTATCTGTAGTATAACTGGGCAGAGGACTAAAGCCGGAGTCACACGAGCCGTTTTTAGAGCAATTTTTACGGGCAATTATGGTCTGGCAGCTTCAAAAAATTACACTTTATCATAATTCAACCACCTAACATACTCTACCTTCAGTCTAGTTACCGATGCCAGTGCAAAAAAGTACCGAAATTTAACTAGAAAAACCTTGCTCATGGAAAATTGACTGAAAAATCGATCTTGTGACAGCGGCTTAATATATATAGAGCGGTCGCGAAAAATTTCCCCATAGGGTATTCCTATACATTTGATCTGCATCTGTATGTGGTAACTCAGGTTCGAATCCCGGTGGATCCTACTTAAACTGCACAAAATCCTCTAAATATAGCTAGAATAAAATGTAATAGAAGATTTTATGCAGTTTCAAAAGATCCTCCAGCAATTAACAGGCTTCAAACTATCTCGCTTAACCCTTTCTGCTACCACAGATCCTTTTTAAACTATACAAAATCGTCTAAATATAGCTAGAATATAATTTAAAAGAAGTCACCGGTACACAAGGGGTTAATTCCAGGCATAATATCAAATTGCGCGTTTGGTACTGCCTCAAACTCCCACAGGTCCTTCCTAAACTGTATAAAATCTTCAAATGATAGCCAGGATAGAATGAAAATTATCCTACTTATATTCCTTTTGGTAATTATTTAGGCATTAAGGGGTGGTCATATTTACAGTATATGCTCATTTATGTAGCTTTTTATAGTTATTTTTGTTTTCCTCTCTACACCAAGCTTTAAAAACACGCCCTAGACCCACTTTCAAGATTTATTTTTGTATTTTGTTCTGAAGAAAAATGTCCCTTCCTCCCAAATTACAGGCTTGCTATCGCTCGCCAGGATAAAATAGACACCAAAATGACACTAAAAATCTTAACCCCTTCTGTACTGGTGATTTACATTTAATTCTATTCTGGTAATTATTAGACTAATTTGTACAGCTTGTGAGGGACTTTTACTCATTCAAAGACTACAGACTATCTCAATCAATCCTTTCAGCTACCATATATCCTTCCTAAACTTTATAACATCGTCTAAATGTAGCAATAATAAAATATAAAATACGTCGCCGGTGCAGAAGGGGTTAATATTGACAAAGAAAAGGGTAGAAAGGTCTTCAAATCGCCAAACTAATGGGATGAAAGTCTTAAAATCTGAAAACTACGGGGCTAAGAATGAGGGAGAAGGGGGCTTAGGTCTAGAAAAACTACCCATACCCCCGGGGGGTAAGGATAAATAACCACGAGGCGTCTCTTTAGCCGGCCTCGTTTCGGTAGTTTGCCGGCCAAGTTTCAATATCTAATTATTTATAAATATATTATAACTAATTCATCTAAGTCCTTATGAAGGCATCTAGTATTAGTAGAATATATGGAAATTATCTCAAGTTTATTCTGGCTAAACAATAACTTAGTCGGTTTAGGAAGGACACGTGGCGATAACAGTGCTTAATTATGCCATCAATTTACTCTGGATCTCGATATTCTAACTAAATTAGTCATGGCATTATCTAATCAGGGCATCTAGTATTAGTAGAATAGAAGGAAATTCAATAATTCTGGCTAACATGTGTGTTTAGGAAAGACACGTGGGGATAGAAGTTCAATATGCCACCAATATATTCTCTGAATCTCAATTCCTTCCCAAAATTAATACAATAATCATCTAGTAATACAATAATATTGAGAAAGGAGATAGCTTTTAAATTAACAAATACATCCGCCCATTCCCCCTTGTTTAAGTAGTTTGCCGTGAAGTTTCAGAATCTAATTATTCATTAATATCTAACTAATTCATCCAGGTCCTTATCAAGGCATCTAGTATTAGTTGAATATAAGGAAATTAACTCATTCCTAAAAGTTATTCTGGCTAAAAATAAAACAGTTTAGGAAGGACACGCGGGGACAAGTTATTTTATAAATAGCTTAAATATATTCCCGATTCTCAATTCCTTCCCAACATGAATACAATAATTAGTAATAGAATAATATTGAGAAAGGAGATAGCAATTATTGATAGGGTTGAGGAGGTAGAATTGAACGAACGAAAAAACTGCCGGCTTCCAGAACTTTCGTTAAACCTGCCGGCTTTTTCCATCACAATCTTGCCTTGTTTAATGGGAAAAAATTAAGTATTCTGGGAAAATCGACATGCTCTTGTCTACGAATTCGGGTCTGGCGGTAAATAAGTCACGATATTTCGCTAACACAATATTTGTACCTATATTTTCAGAGACAAAATGGGGAAAACGAGAGAGCACGAGTCTTACCTCCTTACAGCTGGAAGATCAGGAACGAAATGAACGAAAAGCCGAAAATAAAGGTCCGAGATAACCTCGGTTGTACTGCTGGTGGTTGATGGCAACTATTGGGTGCCAGATGAACGAGAATTTCAATAAAAAACTATCAATATCGACATTAATAAACATTATTGAATAAAATGTACTTGATATGAATTATGTGTCTTTATATCCTTTATCTGTTTATGTAAGTTTGACATATCTAACATACGTAATTTGTGAATAATTAATGGTTTTCGTCCTATTCCCTTTATGACTTCCCATTTTCTTTGATCGGGGGGGGGGGGGGGGATATCTATCAAAGACTGCCATAAGTGCTTGACCGGAAGTGACTATGGAAACAAGATGGCCGCCAGTGGCTTGACTCCGGAATCTGCGGACTTTGTTAATGTAGAGACTCTTATCTAAGAACACAAGCTCGGCTTCGAAACACGAATCTGAGACTGAGTTTAATTGACTACTTGCTGCACCTAATAGGGTTAAGAAGGAAAGGATTTTTTTTTCTGGACCCGCTTCTCCCTCATGTGTAGCCCCGTTATAACCCTCTCACGTTCTTGACGCAATTTTGAGCCTATTAGGGATACTTTAAAGCCTTTGTTACCACCAAGGGTATTTAGAAACCTTTAATGTAATTACTTCAACCTCTGCAGTTGTCTTTGAGTTAGCTGTGGGCAGATTTTTTTTTTTTGGAGAGGTAATTATAAGAGTGAGATAACTATTGCTAATCTGGCAACCTCTGCGTCATATGGTCGTGAAAGGGTTTAGTCCACCATAATACATCGAAAGATTAACTAATCTACTTGAGATCACTTCCTAATCCGCCTAAAATATCCACAATTCGCTGCTTTGGGGCACTAAAGTAGATTTTTCCCCCATAGCTTTTTGGTGCGATCATTATATAGATTTGACCATTTCTTTCAGTCCCTGCTCCCCAAATCTAGCATATCCTAATATATAGTCAATTTGCTTTAAGGGAGGTGACCTGTTTTTGTTCTGTCCTTTTCTATCTTTCTCTGGCTTTTATCCATTTGGCCCCATTCAGCCTACTGTTTTAAGACTTTTATCCCCATCCAGGTGTACATTTTTTACTGGCGAGCGGTAGCGAGCCAGCATATTTTTTATTTTTGTTTGACAGCAGGCTAAATTTGTAAATTTTTCGATAGAAAAATTTCTCCGGCGAAGCCGGATTTCTAAATATAATGCTGGCTCGCTATCGCTCGCCAGGAAGAAATCGACACCTAGATGGGGATAAAAGTCTTAAAATAGTGGGCTGAATGGGGCCGAATGGATACAAGCCAGAGAAAAAGAAAGACATAAATAACAAAAAGCAGATCCCCCCCCTTAAGGGAGGTGGTGGGGGGGGGGTATATATTTGTTAATTTATGTATTTAATATTTTGTTTTAGTTTCCACCCTACTGTATATAGGCTTCTATCAAACAAAAGAAAAAACACCCTCCGAATACTCAAGATAAATACCGGTATGTACATTTTTCGATAGAAAAGTTTACCGGCCGAAGCTGAACGGTTCCTCTTAGTTACAGGTTAAATATCGCTCGTCAGGAAGAAAATTACATTAAAAGTCTTAAAATTCACAAAGAAATGGGGTGAAATGTCTTAAAATCGCCAAACTAATGGGGCAACCATCTTTAAATCTCAAAACTAATGGGATTAATCACGAGGGAGAAGGAATGCCAGAAAAATTACCCATCTCTCCTTAACCTGGATGAAAACTTCTCACTTTAAGGGAGATTTCCACTAGGGATTTTTTTCTTGACTCCTTTCTCCCTCATGTTTAACCCCATTGCTTTTCTAATTTTAAGACTTTCGCCCCATTAGTTTGTCGATTTTAAGAACCTTCACCCCATTTATGTCAATTTTAAGACCTTTCGTGCCATTTAGGTGTTTTTTTCCTGGCTAGCGAGCCTGTAATTTAAGAGGAATCAGCCTTCGGACCGAAAAATGTATAACCAAAAAATGTACAAATTTATCTTTACTGAGGGTCAAGGGAGCGCCATTTTTAGATTGATAGAAGTCTAGGGAACAAACTAAAAACCTCCCCCTTCAGACTCATATGACGCAGAGGTTGCCAGATTAGCAATAAGAAATAGTTATCTCACTCTTATAATTACCTCTCCAAAATTAGTTTTCTGCCCACAGCTAACTCAAAGACAACTGCAGAGGTTGAAGTAACTAAACTAAAGGTTTCTAAATACCCCTGATGGTAACAAAGGTTTTAAAGTATCCCTAATAGGCTTAAAATCGCGTCATATGTCTGAGAGGGTTAACCTGGATGAAAACTTATCACTTTAAAGTTATAACGCTATTTGACAGTTTATTCTGGCTATAGTTTTAAGATTTTATGCAGCTTAGAAAAGATCTGTTGGAATTATAAGGGTAAAGGCCATCTAAATTAACCCTCTACACTTCCATTTTGGCTCTAACGTCCCTTGATTTTGGCCCTGTCACTCATTTAACTCTGGGGGAGGCACTCGTCACAGACAGTTCTGCCTTGTCTCCCTCACTCAATATAAAAAAAAATATATATATACCCTTCCTAATGTTTTACTTTTAGGCTTCACAGAGACAAGGATGTGAGGAGAAAGCCCAACCATTTCCACCTGCTGGGATTCGAATCCGGACCTGTTAGAAATTGAGCGTGCTACCAACTAAACCACCTCTCTTTAACTATAGATAAACAGGCTACTAAGGTTTAAGATTTTCCGCCTAGTGAAAATTATAACCTTGCGATTCTTTTTTTTATTTTATTCTAATCTCAATCACTTCCCAAATTAGCGGCGTTTCGGTAATAGGGTACCCAAAAATCATATGGTGGTTAACCCGTTCAGTACCAGGGACGTCCTTTTAATCCTATTCTGGCGACTATTAGATTTATTCATTCAGCTAAGGAAGGACCTCGGTATATTCCTGCGAAACGGCATGCATTATATCTCAAGAACTGGGCAGTGTTATAGCATATTTGTTGTTTGTACATATATATGTATTATGTATGTTGCTTCGTAGTATACTATAAATGGAAAATATACTTGGTAAATGAATAATTAGAGGGCATCTGTGGACTCCCTTTTACAATTTCCCAGCTCAGCTGGTGGGCGACGAGTGGAAGTGAGTCGAGTTGTATACTGCTATTCTATTGGTCAATAAACTGGGTGTGACGTCACGAGCGATGATGGTATATGAATGGTTGTTGTGGGAGTACGTCACTGTCTAGACGGTGACTTCACAAATTCTCGCAACATTTTAACGGGTGTAGAAATACACGTCAGTCCATATAATGAGCCTCTTTTGTTTCTCAATCCCTCTACGACGTCACATCGATTCATTTATTATCCTTGGTGTTTATAATCTCTCTGATTCGGGCCAGTCGGCCATATTTGAAATGGTGGAACTGCTGTTCAATGAATAGTGAAGTGTTTTTGCTTTATGAAAACACCTACAACATCTATTTAACGGGTTTACCAACGGAGCTTCCAGCGGAATTGTGTTAATTTGGCTGCAGACCATTATTGTCCAGTACACCAAGGGTAAGGGTTTTATACCGTCGTTATTTGGGTCCAAGCCTAGGCTACGATTACCACAGAATCTTTAATGAATATCCTCAATACAGACTTATTTCCTTCACTTACCTCGTCAATAATAACCCATATAGGTGGAGAGGCCCTGAATTATATCAAAGAAAAAGTGATGTTGAAACATTATCTGCAATTTAGCCATGTTGATTAACTCTTAGCCCACTTAACCCCTTCAGACTCATATGATGCAGAGCTTGGCAGATTAGCAATAAGAAATAGAGTTCTCTCACTCTTATAATTACCTCTTTTGGCGACCGTCAATCTTTTATGAATTAAATACCAAACCAGCGGGGGTGTGGGGGCGGCAGCCCCCACCTAATATACTAGGTTAGGTTAGGTAAGGTAGTTAGGTTACGCTAATATTACCCCTTATTTTCATCTTTTACCCCTCAATTTCCCTGTACTTCATAGCCCTCCCCACTATCGGGGGCCGTATCTTAAGATCGTAATTGTTTAATCGAAGTCCTCTTTTTCTAGTTATTAAAAACGTTTTCTATGGTGTATTATATGATATATAGAAGCAATAGAACTGTTCAAATTACCTGGGAAGTGTATATTAAACAAAATACAAAACTTTGAATAATGAGGTAAGAGATAGGCTGTGTTTTTTATCACTTTTCAACCCAAGACCAGCGGGGGTCTGGGGGCAGCAGCCCCCAGGATGCCCAGGTTACCTTAGGTTAGGTTAGGTTAATGACCAGCTATGTAAATACAGTAGTGAACATTTGGTTCAGTCTGTGCTCAAAAATCAATTTTCTTTAGGAGGAGGCCATACACTAAACAATTACCGTGATGTTGAAACATTATCTGCAATTTAGCCATGTTGATTAACTCTTAGCCCACTTAACTCCTTCAGACTCATATGACGCAGAGGTTGGCAGATTAGCAATAAGAAATAGAGTTCTCTCACTCTTATAATTAACTCTTTTGCCGACCGTCAATCTTTTATGAATTAGGCTAAATACCAAACCAGCGGGGGTGTGGGGGCGGCAGCCCCCACCTAATATACTAGGTTAGGTTAGGTAAGGTTGTTAGGTTACGCTAATATTACCCCTTATTTTCGTCTTTTACCCCTCAATTTTCCTGTACTTCATAGCCATCCCCACTATCGGGGGCCGTATCTTAAGATTGTTGGATAATGGAGAAAACTTTTTTTCCGGAGATTCTAATTAATGACAACCACTGTATAATGATGAAAACTAGCTAAAACCCCCCCCCCCCCAAAAAAAAAAAAAAAAATCTCTAAATAAAAGTTGGCCAGGTTCCTGGATATGTTCCTTAATTTGCATGAACAAATTGTAATAGGCCTATAGAAACTTAATAAATCATATAAATAACAAATCCACAAAAATACAATCATTGAAAATAGCTGTGGTCCGTCTCCTTAATATTGACCGAAAAAACGCCCATACTAATAAATCTCAGAGCTCTTTCGGACAGTCACAGTTTACAAACGGCTTCTTTATGCAGTGTAATCAATATTTACCCCCTGCTGGCAACATAGATGACGATTTCAATAATTCATGGGGGGGGGGGGGGGGCAAAGCCCCCCTCAACCCATCGTGTATCCAACATTGGCATTATAACTAAGACCATGAATAGGGCCTACACTCATTTCTCAAAATCTGGAGGAAAAAACATAACAAATAAGGGTGCGAGCCTATTCCCTATAATTACTAATATATCCGTTCATCTTGGGACGATATCGCTACTAATTACTAATTAGTATTGATAAATAGAAACGGTTTGAATATCAAGACGCAAATTACACAGTGCACTAATGACATTATAATACACGTTGTGTGAAACATATACACCGCTGATGTTAAATTAACCGGGTGTAAGATTAAGCGGGTGTAAAAATAAGCGGGTGTAATGACGACATGTTGGCCGAGGGCTGGAATGACGTCATCGCTGAGGCCCGCCTTGGCTGATGACGTCACGATAATCAACAACCAATCACAAGCAAGGATACACAACGTCTTGGCTTGGTTAATCAAGATGGCTATATTCTAGTTAATCTCCGTGTTTCAACCCCTCTCTTTCCCTGATATATTTCATACCCTCCCCAGCTATCGGAGTTTAGTATTGTTGAGGTAAGTGAAGAAAATAACTAAGAGATATGAGGATATAAATAAGGATCCTTAGTTAATGGGCAAACAAAATACAGTGACTACCGCTACATAGGATCTTACCAGGACCTCTAGCAATGATAAGGCTTCAAACTATCTCCAACCCTTTTGACTAACACAGATGTTTCGTAAGCTGCTTAATATCGTCTAAATATAGCTAGGAATAAAATATATGACACGTCGCTGCTACTCAAAGGGTTAAGAAAATACGTCCCCGACTGTAAACTTAACAGAAACTTACTTACATTTATATTTTGCAGTGTAGAAATTTGGATGGTTACAGATGTTCTTGATGTGATGGGGACTTCTAGACATCTGTGGTGATAGTGCTGGGGGTAACGTAGAGGTGATGTGGTGGTGGTGACGATGGTAGCGGTGGTGATATGGTGGTGAAATCCTCTGTCATTCTGGTGGTGGATCGTAAGTGTTGGGTGATGTCTTCCACGTGGTTCCGGAGTCTCAACAGCCAAGGAATCTACGGAAGAAGAAAAAGTATGATTATCATAGTTATAATTATAGGCATTAATATTATTTGTAGTATAACTGGGCAGAGGACTAAAGCCGGAGTCACACGAGCCGTTTTTAGAGCAATTTTTACGGGCAATTATGGTCTGGCAGCTTCAAAAAATTACACTTTATTATAATTCAACCACCTAACATACTCTACCTTCAGTCTAGTTACCGATGCCAGTGCAAAAAAGTACCGAAATTTAACTAGAAAAACCTTGCTCATGGAAAATTGACTGAAAAATCGATCTTGTGACAGCGGCTTAAGAATATATATAGAGCGGTCGCGAAAAATTTCCCCATAGGGAATTCCTGTGTATTGCCCATAGGGTATTCCTATACATTTGATCTGCATCTGTATGTGGTAACTCAGGTTCGAATCCCGGTGGATCCTACTTAAACTGCACAAAATCCTCTAAATATAGCTAGAATAAAATGTAATAGAAGATTTTATGCAGTTTCAAAAGATCCTCCAGCAATTAACAGGCTTCAAACTATCTCGCTTAACCCTTTCTGCTACCACAGATCCTTTTTAAACTATACAAAATCTTCTAAATATAGCTAGAATATAATTTAAAAGAAGTCACCGGTACACAAGGGGTTAATTCCAGGCATAATATCAAATTGCGCGTTTGGTACTGCCTCAAACTCCCACAGGTCCTTCCTAAACTGTATAAAATCTTCAAATGATAGCCAGGATAGAATGAAAAATATCCTACTTATATTCCTTTTGGTAATTATTTAGGCATTAAGGGGTAGTCATATTTACAGTATATGCTCATTTATGTAGCTTTTTATAGTTATTTTTGTTTTCCTCTCTACATCAAGCTTTAAAAACACGCCCTAGACCCACTTTCAAGATTTATTTTTGTATTTTGTTCTGAAGAAAAATGTCCCTTCCTCCCAAATTACAGGCTTGCTATCGCTCGCCAGGATAAAATAGACACCAAAATGACACTAAAAATCTTAACCCCTTCTGTACTGGTGATTTACATTTAATTCTATTCTGGTAATTATTAGACTAATTTGTACAGCTTGTGAGAGACTTACTCATTCAAAGACTACAGACTATCTCAATCAATCCTTTCAGCTACCATATATCCTTCCTAAACTTTATAACATCGTCTAAATGTAGCAATAATAAAATATAAAATACGTCGCCGGTGCAGAAGGGGTTAATATTGACAAAGAAAAGGGTAGAAAGGTCTTCAAATCGCCAAACTAATGGGATGAAAGTCTTAAAATCTGAAAACTACGGGGCTAAGAATGAGGGAGAAGGGGGCTTAGGTCTAGAAAAACTACCCATACCCCCGGGGGGTAAGGATAAATAACCACGAGGCGTCTCTTTAGCCGGCCTCGTTTCGGTAGTTTGCCGGCCAAGTTTCAATATCTAATTATTTATAAATATATTATAACTAATTCATCTAAGTCCTTATGAAGGCATCTAGTATTAGTAGAATATATGGAAATTATCTCAAGTTTATTCTGGCTAAACAATAACTTAGTCGGTTTAGGAAGGACACGTGGCGATAACAGTGCTTAATTATGCCATCAATTTACTCTGGATCTCGATATTCTAAC
This sequence comes from Paralithodes platypus, assembly GCA_032716605.1. NCBI lineage: Eukaryota > Metazoa > Arthropoda > Malacostraca > Decapoda > Lithodidae > Paralithodes > Paralithodes platypus. Next base: position 31,593,097 of record CM064513.1, read on the forward strand.
TAAATTAGTCATGGCATTATCTAATCAGGGCATCTAGTATTAGTAGAATAGAAGGAAATTCAATAATTCTGGCTAACATGTGTGTTTAGGAAAGACACGTGGGGATAGAAGTTCAATATGCCACCAATATATTCTCTGAATCTCAATTCCTTCCCAAAATTAATACAATAATCATCTAGTAATACAATAATATTGAGAAAGGAGATAGCTTTTAAATTAACAAATACATCCGCCCATTCCCCCTTGTTTAAGTAGTTTGCCGTGAAGTTTCAGAATCTAATTATTCATTAATATCTAACTAATTCATCCAGGTCCTTATCAAGGCATCTAGTATTAGTTGAATATAAGGAAATGAACTCATTCCTAAAAGTTATTCTGGCTAAAAATAAAACAGTCAGTTTAGGAAGGACACGCGGGGACAAGTTATTTTATAAATAGCTTAAATATATTCCCGATTCTCAATTCCTTCCCAACATGAATACAATAATTAGTAATAGAATAATATTGAGAAAGGAGATAGCAATTATTGATAGGGTTGAGGAGGTAGAATTGAACGAACGAAAAAACTGCCGGCTTCCAGAACTTTCGTTAAACCTTCCGGCTTTTTCCATCACAATTCTTGCCTTGTTTAATGGGAAAAAATTAAGTATTCTGGGAAAATCGACATGCTCTTGTCTACGAATTCGGGTCTGGCGGTAAATAAGTCACGATATTTCGCTAACACAATATTTGTTCCTATATTTTCAGAGACAAAATGGGGAAAACGAGAGAGCACGAGTCTTACCTCCTTACAGCTGGAAGATCAGGAACGAAATGAACGAAAAGCCGAAAATAAAGGTCCGAGATAACCTCGGTTGTACTGCTGGTGGTTGATGGCAACTATTGGGTGCCAGATGAACGAGAATTTCAATAAAAAAATCATCAATATCGACATTAAAAAACATTATTGAATAAAATGTACTTGATATGAATTATGTATCTTTATATCCTTTATCTGTTTATGTAAGTTTGGCATATCTAACATACGTAATTTGTGAATAATTAATGGTTTTCGTCCTATTCCCTTTATGACTTCCCATTTTCTTTGATCGGTGGGGGGGGGGGGGGGGATATCTATCAAAGACTGCCATAAGTGCTTGACCGGAAGTGACTATGGAAACAAGATGGCCGCCAGTGGCTTGACTCCGGAATCATCTGCGGACTTTGTTAATGTAGAGACTCTTATCTAAGAACACAAGCTCGGCTTCGAAACACGAAACACACGAATCTGAGACTTTGAGTTTAATTGACTACTTGCGACTTTCAGTCTTTAAGGAAGTTGGAGCCGTAAACATCGATTATATATGGAAATATATAATGTATGTTTATGATTGATAGCAAGTATGTTGAATTAAATTTTATGTGTTTATGAAGGCACTACGACCGTATTTTAGCTGGTAATTCTGCTAACTACTGATGTCTACAGCTCCAACTTCCTTATAGCTCCAAATCTCGCAAGTGATCAATTGAAGCTCCGAACACATTACAGTATTTCCAAAGACATATACTGTACAGTCGTGCTAATAAGTGATTTCTCGGCACCAAGTATTTTTTGATCAATAATTGGTATCAGCAATATCTAAGCTTCATTTCTTTATATCGAGTGAAATATACAAACATGTTCCTACACTTACCCACCCAATTCAACATCTGACAGACATTAATACAGCACAGAGCAAGCCAAGCGTAATGACAGCTGGAACATGACTTATTAGTGCGACTGTACATATAAATAGTTATATTTCACATAATATAATATTATTTTTAACATCGTTCTTAACACCAATAACCCACAAATGAAATTAATGAAGACATGTGATTCTCCCGGGATTCGAACCTAGGTTACCACATAACAGATCCTAAACACTATAACCATTACACCATCAAGGCAGTTATAAGTACAGCACATGACTACGATTAACCTTTTCAAGCTCTAATAAGCATTTTTTTTTTCTGTTTTATGGTTATTTTTTGACGATTATATTCAGATTAGGAAGGGTATACGGAAGTCAAAGGGTTGATTGAGATAGTATTTACCCTTTTAACACCCACAGATCCTTCCTAAGCTGCATAAAATCGGCTAATAAGAGCAAAATAAACTGCTAAAACGCGTCAGCGCTTCAAGGGGTTAATATACAGTAATCGCAATAATTTATTAGACAATATCATTTAGACCTACATTTAATGACAACTAATACATTGAATTAATTAAATAACACCACAATGATACTGCTTCGTAAGTAAGCGAAGCATCAATACATTTTCTGGACACTATTAGGACAGCTTAGAAAGGACCTCTAGCAATAATAAAGCTTCAAGCTGTCGCAACCAGATCCTTCCTAAGCTGCATAAAATCATCTAAATATAGCTAGAATATAATTATAACCGACGTCGCTGGTACTCAAAGGGTTAAATAATTCTGAACCGGCGACGTCTTTTCCATTATATTCTGGCAACTATTAAACGATTTTATTTAGCTTAGGAACGACGTCTACCCATTAACAGGCTACACACCATTTCAATTAATCCTTTTAGCTACCATATATCTTTCCTAAGCTTCATAAAATTATCTAAATGTAGCTCAAATAAAATACAAAATACGTCACTGGTACTCAAAGGGTTAAAACCAAACTCTGAAGCATTTGGGATGGTATATAGTGTAGCTCATATTTCTTATCTCGCTTGGTTTCGATACAGATCCGATAGTTAAGAGAGAGTGGACATTATTTTCTTAGGACGCCATTTTAGTGTCGATTTTAACACATTCGCCCCATTAGTTTGCCAGTTGTAAGACCTTTCGTGCCATTTAGGTGTCGATTTTTGTTCTTGGCGAGCGAAAGCTAGCCTGCAATTAGGGAGGAAGCATTTTTCTACCGAAAAATGTACACATTTATTTCAAAGGAGTGGTCTTGGGAGATAGAAAATAGAATAAACATATAATTCAATGACAATAACAATTCTTAATTATAAAATATAAGATGCTGCCATACACATTTTAATATCGAATCCCCTTTAAACCCCTTCTGTACCGGTGACGTTCTTTTAACTTTGTTCTGAATACTGTTAGGCGATTTTATTCAGTTTAAAAAGGGCCTCCAGTAATTAACAGGCATCGAACTATATCACCTAACCCTTCTCAACCACTTCTGTACCGGCAACATCTTTATAATTTTATTCTAGCTATATTTAGACGATTTCACGCAGTTTAAGAAGGATATGTAACAGTAAAATGGTTAAGGGAGATAGTTCGAAGCCTGTTAATTGCTGGAGGCCCGTTTCAAACTAAATAAAATCGTCTAATAGTAGCCAGAGTAATGTTAAAAGGACGTTACCGGTACAAAAGGGGTTAATATCACAGATCCTTCTTAAGCTGCACACATTCGTCTTAACCCCTTCTGTACCGGCGACGTCTTGTTTACTTTATTTTGGCTACTATTTGACGATTTTAGTCAGTTTATAAAGGGCTTCCAGCAAATTAACAGGTTTCGAACTATCTCACTTAACCTCACTTAACCAGATCCTTCTTAAGCTGCACAAAATCGTCTAAATATATTATCTAGAAGAAAATTTAAAAGACGCTGCGGTACAGAAGGGGTTAATATACCTATAATATATGTGAAAAAAGTCGCCGGTACAGAAAGGGTTATTTATGATTCACACTGCACGATTTGTAGAGTGGCGTCAAAATCCCCCTCAGGTCAGGTGAAGGTATTGAAGGATAAGCCTTTACAACGGCACCTCGTACCTACTTTCTACTTTTCCTATTTTTCTGAAGAGTGTATAGAGGGGAGAAGGGGTGTTGGAGAGAGAGGAAGCTGTTGGAGTGGCTTTGTTATATCCTGTTAACGAGGACCTGCCAGGGTAGGGAGTCTCCACTTCGGGGGCCCAGTTGACCCGATCGCCTCAGGAAGTCTCAATATGACCTCTGGATAACATTTCTCACAAGATCTGAAATGAAAGAAATTAAAAAAGTTACTCTTCAATACTACTACTACTACTACTACTACTACTACCACTACTACTACTACTACTACTACTAATAATAATAATAATAATAAAATAATTATAATAATACTGTAATAATGATGTTGATAAAAATTATAATAAGTCAGTAGCCAGCCCTTACTCCCATAAGGGATAGGGAGGATCAGCAAGAGACACAAGAAGGGAAATTAGAGGTGACAGGAGAAGAACACATATAACAGTTCGACCACAAAAAGCAAGCACTTCAGAAGCATAATAATAATAATAATAATAGTAATGATAATAATAATAATAATAATACAATCAATGTTTACATAGTAACAAAATCCAACATATCGCCAATACTACTACTACTTATAATAAATAACATCTCGCTATTCTATCGCTACTATAATAATCAGTGTTCCTCAGAGCTTTCCGAGTGTATACCACCTCATTTACGTAGGGCACGTGGTACCCGTCTTGCAACTCAATCCCACCCCTAATCTGTGCAACTCTCCAACCCGAGAGTGAAACGTTACTCTCAGTCTTTCTTCTACTCAACAGCTGAGCTCTGGAACTCTCTCCCAGAATCAGTCTTTCCCTCTTCCTATGACCTAAATTGCTTCAAACTCCGTGTGTCCAGGCATTTTGGCTCGAACTTCCCTTGATTTTGGCCCTTTCACTCTTTCAACTATGGGGGAGGCACTCGCTATAGGCAGTTCTGCCTTTTGCCTCCCTCAATCACATAGAAAAAAACAAAAAATAAGATATAATGATATATTATTAATGATACATCCATTGAATGCAAGAATATAGGAGTAAAGTCTCAGTTTACCCTCTAATGTATAATTATCTATCTATCTATTTATCTATCTACATATATATTCAGGCACATACCCTATAGCTGGGGGTGGCCGACTCGAGACAGAGCCCGAACAGGGACAACATAACACAACTAATGATAGCCATAATAATAGTAGAGAGCAAATTGTTGGCTGTGTGTGGTCTTAATTTGTGTTTTGTAATAATATTGCTGGTCCTGATTTTTCCTAAATTTTTCTAGCCTAAGGTTTTTTAATATTAGGCCTACCTCTTAGTAAATCAGTAAACATAAACAACTTGTTTATTTATACCACCTTCCTGACAGTATACGATGCAAACAAGCCTTTATTGGCGATATAATCATAATCTTCACTCCTAATGCACTTATAATACACTCATAATAGTATAGATACCCATAAGATCAACGTTTTCTTTCAAGCTAGATTTAGGTGTCAGAGAAAATAGTGGGTATATAAGGGGTAACAATAATTTAGGTGAGCGATTTAAATTTATTTAGCCCTGCAGAGTGCTAACCGTGCATCAATCCTCGAACCACATGGACTTCACAGAGAAGACGGCAAACGGCCAGATGGGATGACCACTTTCCCTTACAAGAATGGCCGGTGCCTCGTGTGGGATGCCACATGTGTTGACACTTTCTCCACAACCAACATTGCCAGAAACGCCGACGAAGCAGGTGAAGCCGCCCGGATAGCAGATAATAAAAAGCGAGAAAAATATCAAGCCATCGCCAAAAATCATCAGTTCGAGCCCCTGGCATTCGAAACTCAGGAGTCTTCGGCCCTACCACCCTTAAGATGGTGAATGAAATAGGCCGTAAAATCAGAGAAGTTTCAGGAGAACCCCGGGAAACCCTCTGGCTCAAGCAAAGACTAGGGATGGCTATCCTCCGGGGCAATGCCACCAGCGTCATGAGCTCAGTTCGACAGGACTGGGTCATGCCACTGTGTGAGGCCCGGGCAGGAGTGGTGTATCCGTAGTCTTTCCACAGTAGGGTAAAACAAAACATAAACTTTATTTGTATGTAACATGTGTGATGCACATAAATAAAAGGGGATGTGTCGGATAGTTGAAAGCCACAGTTGCTCGCGCGTTTGGGGCTAGCAACACGTATTATGAAAAACATGCATCCTCCTTCATTCACTGTCCCCCCCCCCCCCCTTCACTCACTCAACCCCACAATTTGCCGGAGGATAACAGGTTTTTCACAATACGTAGACGGAGGTCTTTAAAAAAAAAAAAAAAAAAAAATTTGTTTTATATTTTTATGTCTTCCGACTCTTTGCGATAATTTTTGTTAATATTATTATATTCATTGTATTTATTTGTGAGATTTAATAGTATTAAAGTCGCAATATAATAGATTTCATAATTGTGATGCGTTCGGGGACGATTTGAATCCTTCACTTGATTGGCGCATCAGTGAAGTAAGGACGTTTGAGCTGAAACGCTTACATAATTTACCTAGCGGCATATTTTGGTGATACATTCGGCTCGCAAATTTTATCTCAAAGGTTAATTATCACTTACGCTGACCAGCTTGCCAGAATGTGCTCGTACTCACTAGCGCTCGCCAGGGCAGTGAAATGGGCTATAATAATCGTAGAATTATGTTCTTTCTTTCTTAGTATTCATGTTGTCACAGCCAGATCAGTGGTGGTCTTTATTCTTGTCTGTGACACTTGGAAGTATTTTATATCAGTGATAAGAGTATAAGATGTGTAGTGTGAAGTTAAGGAGAGAGAGAACGAAGGAGGCAGCGAGGTGGTAATATGTGCGTGTGTATGTACGTGTGCCTCCCTCGCTCGGGCGGAGGTTCCCACGCTCTTGATTGGCCGGCGGGCCTGGCTACGTCATAGGACGCTTGCTCTTCATGACGTAGTGGTCTGTGATTGGGTGCCGCTGTCCTAGTGTTGGTGCTGGGGTGTCTCCTTTAGAGCTTTGCATGGTGTGCTTGGTCCTAGACGTCCCTTGCAATCTGTCCCCAATCTAACCCCCTGTACTGCTGTTTCTCTCTCTGAACTTCTTCTTTTCCATTACTTCTCATCTTTATTCAATTACTTATCCCTTCTGGTTCTGCATACGACTTCCATAGTCGGCCAGTCGTATTACCAGCACCAGTTCTCACATATATGTTTTGCACTAGCTTTAGGGATTATTAGTCATAGTCACATGGAGTCATATTATCATTGGGGGCTTCTAATTATTGAGTTGTTCTTTGTTACTATTTAATGCTAGACAGTGGAGGGTATCTTTAGTCGTTGTCTGAGTTATGTACATGGCAAGTCAGAGCCTGTACGACTTCGACGGAGCTAGGTGCCTGTAACCCTTGTGCATATTTTTCCTGTGCGAGTGTAGCAATATACAAGCGAAGGGCTTTTGCCTACACTTACTTGTATGCTCGCTACCTCATTTTGTTGACCTTTGTGGAGCGCCAGGGTAAGACCAGATACTTGAGATCTGGACTTACCAAGAGAGCCTCCTAGTCACTTAACGTAACATAAGGGAAATCTGTTCAAGGGGAGACAGTAGGCTACGAGCATGCTTGCGCTCTGCCTAGCCTCCTGGTACCTTTTATGCCGCTGCTAGACTTTATTAGTAATAAAGACAGCATTGTGTTTATTACTTTAACTGTGTAGGCTTTAGGAATTATTCACGTATTATTTTAGCCTAGGTTGATGCTTGGTGCACAACCCAGTATGGCTGTTACTTTGGCTAAGGAAGTACTGTTTTGAGTGGCTATTATTAGTGCTGTCCCAGAGTTGTTGCACTCCCTTGTTATATATATGTATCCTACTTATTGGTGTATTTAAGATACACGCTTTGGTGTCCTGCCCCTGCATTATTTCTGTTCTATATTAACGAGCATCTTAGAGCATCAGACGTTTTCAGAAGATTCCATATCTGTTTGCTGTAGGACTAGACTTTCAGTGTTTTCATAGAGCATTGAAGAGTTTAGTGTTGAGTACAGACTCACACTAAAGTTAACGTAAGCATATACTCCTTTATTAAATCTTGTTATAGTTTATTCAAGCATTGTTATTACTTAAGAGCATTTTATTAACGTAAAGTACTCCTGTTGTGAGTAGGCTTTGTAGAAGTGCACTAAAACCCAGTTAATTGATACCCCGTTATCCAGTAGATTAACTCTGGAGGGTTTAAGTGTTTTGTTCACCGGCGTAATAGTTTGAGGGTTTGGAATTAGCGTACCGTTGTTGCAGATATAGCCTATCATCTAGTCCATTATTAAGTGCCCTTGTTTATTTCGTAGTGCCGGTCATAACATCACAAAATGGCAAGAACTACTGGCATGGAGAACATAAGAGTTCTGTTTATGTCCGAAATAAAGGAGATATTGGAAATGGCACCTGGCCTGGGAGGGAGATTCACCTGTGTACTCCCGAGTGAAATTTCTGATTACAGTCTCCATAGAGAACACGGTTTTTTGTTGATTGAAAATGTTTTGGGATCATTTAGTCATGGAACTGTGCTTTACCGTGACGTGAATGACTCTTATTTTTACTTTAATAGCCAACCAACGGATGCACCTCCCGGAGTAGTAGAATATTTGACCGAAAAATGTCCTTCAGGGCAATTGATTACCAATTTCATTCCTCTGCAGTCAGACTATATTTTTACCTGCGCATACCATTGCCTAAATGTTGCTACATACATTTGTAGCCACCCCAAGATTTCTGCAAGGGAATTAATTGGCTATTGAATATACAATGGATATCACTGCAGATAATGAGATATTTATTTTCTTCAATACGCTTTATCTATTAACTACATTTCCCAACAGTATCAACCTAATGGATTACCGGTATCGGGATAGATTTCCAGATTTTCTGGTTTTGCCGCCCTGTCCCGAGACGAGTGTTTCCAGGACAGCGAAAAAGGTCCGGAAAACAAAAGCAAAGCGGCTCCGTGACCGAAAGTTCTTCAGGGTCTGTCTCTCAGAGCGGGACATAGGCTTGCACTGGCCTTTAAAAAGATAATATCGCATAATTCTCCACTCTCTTTCTCCATCGATAATTTTGCATGTCGTAATTTAAGTCACCCACAACCATAAATAACACATTATCGATTATATATGTTTTAGTTTCCCCCTAGACAAAGACAAATGCCTCCCCAGACCTCTATAAAACTAAATATATATATATAACACACCCCAGACCCCCTACAGTTCAAATATGTGTTTTTTTTCTCGAGCCGTGGCATAATCAGTAGAGCGTTGGCTGCTGATCAAAGGGTCGGCAGATCGAGCCCGCACTGTCAAAATGTTATAGGTAGATATCAAGCCCGGGCAACTTGACCCTAGTGATTTGTGACAACGCCTAATATTCATGGCCACCCCTTCTCGGGAATTACGACGTCTGGCAATTTCCAAAGACCAGTTTCTCTTACTATGCAGACTCGCTATAGCTCGTCCAGAAAAATATATTAATACCTTAATAGGGTGAAGCGTCTTATGATCGCAAAACACATAAGTAAACTTAACCCCTTGAGGATTATGACGGGTTTTGATAATATTCTGGCTATTATTAGACGACTTTATTAAGATTAGGAAGGGTATATGGAATTCATAGGGTGAATATAGATAGTATTTACCCTTTTGATGCCCACAGATCCTTCCAAAATTATAGAAAATCGTCAAATGATAGCCAGAATAAACTGTCAAAATTCGTCTTAATGCTGATAGGGGAAATAATCAGTGAAGAGAACACCAGCCTGTGACAATGGGAATAAAGCCAGTATCACACAAGCGATTTTTCCTTCAACATTTATCCTCAACACTTGATTCATCTGCCATCAATCTAGTTTCCGATACTAGTGCAAAATAGCTCAGAAATGTTGCCAGAAAAATGTTGATCATAGAATGTTGAGTATAAAAGCTCTCGTGTGATACCGGCTGGATGGAGAGTACGAGAGAAAAAGAAGACAAAGAAAACGGTGATGATAAACAAAGGGAGACTAGGGGAAAAGTAAACACGGAGATAACAGATAAAATGGAGGATCGAAAGAGGAATAAGGGATACACATAAAGAGAATAAGGGAGAGAGAAAGAAGAAGAGGATTGTGAGGGAGAGAGAGGAAAACCAAGAAGAAGAGAGAAATGAAAGAAGGGGAGAATGAAAGAGAGAGATACAGGGGATACAAATAGAGGGAATAAGGGAGAGAGAAAGAAGAAGAGGATTGTAAAGGAGAGAGGAAGACCAAGGAGAAGAGAGGAAATAAAGGATAAGGATATTACTGAAGTCCAGTTTTCCACATCTGATTCAATAGTGTTCACATTACGTAGTTCTTCGAAGATCCTGAGAAGTTATGTCTGAACAAAGTAACCTTGCAAAATATTTAACTTGGCCATCTTGAAGTGGGAGTTTCCAGGAGTCTTGATATCAAAGTAACTTAGGGTTGATTTAACTTGACTGACGACAGTTAAAATAATTGGAATATTAATTATAAATAAAATAATTATATTAATGTTCCCTTGATAATTATATTTATATTTATATCCTTAGATGGGTTTAATATTACCAATATGCTTCCAAAAGGTATATTCTCTCAGGTACACTTTAATTCCTCTTTCCATACGTTCTTTACATTCATAAGTTGAATTGTAATATCAGCGTTGCCAAATGTACGAATGTTCCCTTACGTTGGATATAGAATAAATGCTGCCAGTTAGTCGAAACAAAAAATAGTTCGCCCAAAATCCTCAAATAGTGGAATTGTAAGTTTATATACACTTTCCCTTGACAGTAATGTGCTTCCAATATAGCCTGTGACTAGTAAGATTTGTTTAATGTCATAAGTGTCGGCGAACTATTTATATTGACTGTACCCTTGTTAATATTAGTATGTAGTTACTTTAGTCTTTAAGTAAATACAGTAGGTTTTATAGTAAATACAGTAGGTTTTATAGTAACTACAGTAGGTTTTATAGTAACTACAGTAGGTTTTATAGTAAATACAGTAGGTTTTATAGTAATGTGCAAAACGCTGGAGACTAAGAAAAATTTATATAATTTGAGATTTACCGTACAACTATATTGTTTCACATGCATAATGTTATCACTATAACTGAATAAATCTTATTTTACCTGCAGAGATAGTTATAAATGCCACTGTAGATGAAGATTATCATAGGCCAGCTTAGAGTAACTTCGATATTCACGTAAAATTCTTTGCAAATTTGTCCTTCAATGGAGAACAATATAGGCCTAATAGGTAAAACAGGCTCTTCATATTGTCAGTGCTATTTATCACTGAACACTACAACTATGGCCATTACGACTACAAAGTTAATAAAAAGGGCCATCCAAAGGTTTGATATCTAACTATGAATCTTAGGTGGCCTTGTGTGAGCTTTTAGTTTGCCTTGATGAGCAATTATCCCCATGAGTTGAACAAAATATCTGCAAATATGACTCCATATGTCAAAGGACTTTTATTTAATTGATTAGTTGTTGAATTAATGTCAAACGTACACGCATATTAAAATGTCAAACTTTCAAACTAAACAAACCAAAACTGGGACAAAGACAATATAAAGCCAAATTAACTTATCAAAATCATCGCTAGGTGATAATAGATTCAAACGCGTAAATGGTTTGTACTGTAAATTGGATTATCTGTTCGTAATTACTTCAAAGGTATTCAAGCCTGATGAGATATTCCCTATTTGTAATTATGTTACCTCCACCAACCGACTTTACTCCTAAACTCAATTAATGAAATCAACACATACATGTGGCAGTCCAGGGATTCGAACCTAGGATGCTCACACCGAAATTCAGTGCATTTATCCATTGCGCTACGAAGACAGTTTAAGAATGGTGGACAAGCCTACGATTATTATGCAGTTTCGAATCCTGCATATTAATCTAAGCAGATATGCCTTTAGAAGTATAGTATGAAAGCCTATTTACTATGGTTAGTATTGATGACTAATATTAAAGCCTAGGATAATTTATTCTACAACTGGCATTGTTTAGCGTCATAAAATACAGGTTTTAAATAATACTTGTTCATGCTACGAGAAAGTGTTGCATAATTCTGATAATAGATTAGATTTAAAACCTAACCATTATTCTCCACTGCTTTCTAATTCCTGAATAATCATCCAAGATATCATTAATCGATATTAAAAATATGATTTGCAGTTTAAAATACCTTTATCATTCAGTTTTAAGACTTTAACTAGATATCTCATTGGTTATTGAATAGTTTCAATTTAATTTACGAAGTATTTTTCTTAGCTTTTATAATTCCCTTAATACAGATCTAGACTGTAAATGTAAAGTAAAAGTAACTTGGTTGATAAAAGTTATTTTAAGTAACTCAATGAGTGAATGAAGGGTCGCCTACTGAGTTGAGCACACTGTTTTCTATAGTTATTTTTCTTTCCCTTTCTTTGGGGCCTCTTGTTCCCCTTGACTTATTTTTCAAGTTAGGTATACTGACTGACCGACCTGTGTTTCCCATACAACAATATTTAGTTTTGCTCACCGAATCGTCGCTGTTGTCTGCTGCTAATGTTGCCGTCTCTCGCTCTGCTGTTGATGTCTCAGTCGCCGTTGATGTTGTCTATCACTCTGGCAATCTTCACTGTTGGTCTCATTGATGCTGTGGCAGTCGTTGATGTATGTCCATCCGTTCCGTTGTTCTCTTGGTTTGGTCTCGTTGCTCACATCTGTTGGAATCCCACCTTTCAGCCTCAACCAACTCATACAATTACCATACTCATAATCACTACCTGCTAATTTATGCTCACAATGCACTATCTACCAACTCAAATGGAATGCCTATATCCTCATACTGAATACTCAAGCTCATACTCATACTCATACTCATACTCAAACTCATACTCCAGCTCACTCAATATCTCTCCATATATATTCAACACATAAACATCTGCATAAAGACATATGATCAATATACCAAACAAATCTTAGTCAAAACAGATACATTTGTTTGACTAACCATAGCTAGCTCACCTCGTTGCTAATTCCTTGTCTGCTGTCGATGTACTGTCTGTTGTCACCCGTTCTGCTGTCGTTGGCCCGTTCTGCTGTGCCTGGCCTTTTCTGCTGTCTGCTGCATATTTACTCCTCCTGTTTGTCCTTGATACTGTCCGCTCTCGAAACCAGTTCTTCTATCCAATGCTTGACACCGACAACTTCTTGACTGCTTCCTGACAATAAAAAATACATTAAAAATGTATTCCTGACTTTTCTTATGCGTTTGGGGGCGTATTGCAGGGAGGGCATTGATGTAACAGGGAAGGAAGGAGGACAGAATAGATTTAGCCAGAATACAGAATAGAACTAGTGTGTATAATAGAACAGAATACAGAATAGGACTGAAGGGAAGAATGATTATATAGGAGACTGAATGACAAATATTAAAATATAAGAAAAAATAGAATCCCCCCTCCCCCCCCCGACCCCTGGTACCCCCACCCAACCCCTGGGTCCCCCTCAGGACTCCCCCCCCCCCATGACCCCCCCTCCATCTACCCCCTCAGGACCCCCCCCATACCCCCTTCAGGACCCCCCTACCCCCTTCAGGACCCCAACCTCGACCCCCTCATCAGGACCCCCACCTCGACCCCTCTCATCAGGACCCATCAGGACCCCCACCTCGACCCCCCTCAGGACCCCCCCCCCCCCTTTACCCCCTCAGGACACCCCCGCCGCCCTCTCTACTCCCCATCCCTCCTTGAAACTCCTGTATCTCTGGTACCTCAATATTTTCTTGTTTTTACAGATGTGATGTGTTGCTGTGACCAGACTAAGGACCCTGGACCAATGGACAACACTACCTATTTTAATAAAAAATAACCTATTTGAATCTTGACTATTGATTCCAACCTGTTGATGTAATCCAATATTGTAGATTAATTTTATATTTCTGATGGTTAGGCTATTCATATTAAATTTGAATGAACAAAATTTAACTAATTGTTGTAATCCAGTATCGCAAACATTGTTTGGATAACGAACATTAATAGCAATTAATATTAATTTTTGGAATGAATAGAAACATATATTTGAACAAATTACTACACGCCGATACCCTTGATAAATCTAAAGAAAACTTTACAAATTATTATTAATTAAAATTAAATAAATATTGGAATACATTGCCAGAGAATAGAAGCGGCAAGTTCACGAAACGAACTACCAAATAAAATGTCTGGGTGAGGAGGGATGATTTTCAATACCTAATATATCTAGATTCTTGGAGAGGTAGGTAGGAAGAGCTATATGGGTTTGGGATAAGCAGGCAAATAGCAATAGTTACATGGGATAGATCATGATAGTTACATTGGTAGACATACACCTGTTAATTGGGAAGAATAGATCAGTAGATATATAGTTCAGGAATATATAGCTTAGTTAACCCAGTAATTACATATATACAATAGTTTCCAATTACATAACACATCATCCTAATAAAACTTAATTATATACATAACCTAAAATAACATTAACGGCGGGTGCCCAACCCCGAAAAGGGTTGAAATAGGGGAGCTATCCCCCCCGCCAAAGGCGGCTTCTAGGGCCTTTCCTAGCTGATGCTGAGAGGATTGGGTTCTAGTCATGTGGTGATGGGCTGGTCTATCAGAGTGAGAACTGAGCAATCTCTGCCATACCCATAGCTTACTCTGACTGTTCCTTTTACTTATATATTTTCTAGATCTCAAGTGACGGCGTCTCTAACGTGGATTGACCTCCCAATCTACCAAGATTGGAAGCCAAAGCGTCACATTTTTCCCTTGCCCCTCAACTTTCTCTTCATAATTGCTGAGGGACACAGGGCCCTGGGTGGGGCTTTGGTTTCCCGGGCATTTCCGCACCCTCCTCAGCTCCCCGCCATGGAGTGGCTTCGGTCACCCAGGCTTTATTGTGGTCGGCAGGGAGGGTTCTGTGGGGGCGCTCGGTTATGGCCTTGGCCTTGCTCAGGGCCTTGGGGCTGTTCGGCCAGGCAGCTTGGGGAACAACAACAACAACAACATTAACAGTTATATGGGATACGGCCAGTAAAAACAAATACATGGGGATAGTACCAAACGATTACAGACCACAAATACAACACATTCACAAACACCCCACACATCATCCTGGGTGGTGATTTCAGTGCAAAGACGTCGGCGTGGCTTGCCGACAACACCGAGTCAGACAGAGGCTGGTCTTACAACACCAAACAGACAACCTATATATCCTCAATAACATTCATCAGCATACCCATACTCCCCACCAAGCCCTCTACACCCCATCATCTCCTGATATCACCTTTTGTTCCCCTGAACTCGCCCCCACAACATCCTGGAAGGTGGTCAGAACCTTGGGCTCAGACCACCTCCCAATCATTATCACCACCAAAACAAGACTCACCCCAGCTAGCCACAGACACACTTACACTAACTATAAAAGAGCTAACTGGGAAGCTTTCACAAATGAGACAGAACAACACTTTGAAACCTTAAACAGTACACCCATCACTAACATCAACAATGCTGTACACACATTCAACACAACTATTCAAAACGCCGACAAGAAACACATTCCAAGAGGTAACATAAAAAAACACAACCCCAACTTCTCACCAGAAATTCAAAAGCTCATCATACAACGCGACACACTGAAACACTCCCCAGCGCCCCACACACAAGACATTAATCAACAAATTCAAGCACTCAACATCTAGATTAACAACAAACTACAAGAACAACAAACACTAAATTGGAATAACTTCCTACAAACACTCGATCACAAAACAAACCCCAAAAAACTCTACAAAACACTAAACAGCATCACACTTTCCAACAGCAACACAACACAATCACATGCTGCAATCACAACAACAGACTCTACTCCTTCACGTAAACAACAAGCAAACACTCTCATCAATCACTTCTCTCATGTCAGTCACCTAAAACCCCACAAAGACGACCGACGTGTCATCCGACGAAAAAAGAAAATTCCCCACAGACCCTGACTATACACCCTTCACCAACAACCAGACAAAGCATATCATCAACAACCTAAAGCTCTCACCCGCCTGTGGCCTAGACAACATAAGCAACATTCACCTCAGACACCTGGGACCACAAGGCATACAAGCACTCACTAACATATCAAACTACAGCTAATCACACAACACAATACCAGACATCTGGAAGCATGGTATCATCATCACATTCCCCAAACCTAACAAAGACCCCACGCTACCCTCCTCACACCGCCCTACCACACTCCTTTGCACCCCCTCCAAAGTCATAGAGCGCCTTGTACTACAACTGATGACACCTGACTTACCCCTTTCTCCAACACCACACGGCTTCAGGCCATTGCACTCCACAAACACTCTTCTTACAGACCTTACACAAAGAGCTTTTGACGGCATCAACTCAGCTAGAGCACCACACAGATCAGTACTTGCTACACTCGACATTAGTAAAGCCTTCGATGCCATCCCCCCTCCACAACCTAACAAACAAAATCTACAACACAAACATGCACAACAACACAAAAAGATGGCTGGCCAACTTCTTAGCAGGCAGATGTGCACACGTATCTTTTGCCGGTCAGTCATCTAGCATTAGAAATTTCCCAAACGGAGTCCCGCAAGGATCCATCCTGTCGCCCGCACTCTTCAATCTGTATGTGTACATGCATGATATAAATACACCAAATTCACCCCAAATAACCATAGCCTTCTACGCAGACGACATAACAAAGGAGTACAAAGGAAATCAAGCAACAACAGATCTAGTGACCCTTCTAGGCTGCTTGTCCTCCAAAACACTGAGGATCAAGTGTCCAAACAGTGGTTTAGAGTGGGTAAGGGAACATTGGAAAGGGAACTACTGCCCTGCCACGAACGTGGCAGGACTAGGAAGTTAGTAGGGGACATATGGGTTAGTAACTGAGGGGAGGATAAAGTTATTCATTTACAAACGCAGTCAGTCGCGGGTTTGATGCGAGATATTTGTCTAGGCGGAATTTAAATGAATCAACGGTGCTGCAGTCTATAACGTCTCGGGGAAGCCCATTCCACAAGTTGACAACTCGATTGAAGAAGAAATTCTTAGATTCGTGCGAGTTAAAAGATTTACCAATAATTTTGCAACCGTTCCCCGCATGTAATTAGATTGGTCGATAGTGAAGTACTTACTACAGTTCATATTGTCGATGCCTTTGATGATTTTGCAACACTTGAATTAAGTCGCCTCTTAATCTGCGCTGGGTTAAAGGAAATAGATTTAATTCTCTAAGACGCTCTTCGATTGTTTGTTCTTTAGGCTAGGTATTATTTTGGTAACTCTACGTTGAACTCGTTCTAGCTTGTTTATCTTTTTGGTAATAAGGGCACCAGGATTGAACGCAGTATTCCAGAAGAGGGCGGACTAAGGAATTGTAAAGGGTTAGGATAACTTCTTTGGATTTATGCTCAAATGACCTGCCTATAAAGCCACTTATTTTGTTTGCCTTCTTAACAACTTCTGAACATTGTTGACTCGGTTTTAGGTTACTCGATATTGTTACTCCCAGATCAGTTTCTCTGTTTACATTCTTAAGCTGAGTGCCATTCATCGAATAGTTTTGCTTTCTCATTTAGGTATCCGACATGTAGTACTTTACATTTATCCGCATGAAACTCATTTGCCAAATTTGGTCCCAACATGACAATTTATCTAGATTGTGTTGCATATCGTCAACTTGTTCTTTTGAGAGTACGCTATTTGCAATTTTTGTATCGTCAGCAAATTTTGAGATTGTGCAGGTGAGACCCTCATCTATGTCGTTGATGTAAATTAGAAAGATAATTGGTCCTAGTACCGATCCCTGGGGTACCCCGCTACTTACATTGGTCCATTGTAGATGCCTTACCGTTTATGACTACCCTTTTCTTTCTGTTGCTGAGCCAATTTTCTATCCATTTCAACACACCGTCTTGTATTCCATGCGCTTTTAGTTTTAGCAGTAAACGTTTGTGGGGAACTTTGTCAAAGGCCTTTTGAAAATCAATGTATATAATATCTACAGCTTTACTCTCATCGTAGAGGTTGAGGATATCGTGGAAGAAGTCTAAGAGGTTTGTTAAACAGGAACGTTTTTTACGAAAGCCGTGTTGAGTATCTTTAAGTATGTTATTTTCCTCTAAGTGATTTACGAGTCTGTCTCGTATGACCGTTTCTAGCATTTTACATACAACTGAGGTTAAGCTAATTGGACGATAGTTACTGGGTAGGGATTTGCTGCCTTTTTTTAATATCGGTGTTACGTTGGCTAGCTTCCACTGATCAGGCATAGTTCCAGACTGCAAGGATTTATTGAATAGTAATGTCAGTGGTTTGGAGAGCTCATTCTTAGCTTCCTTTAGCACTCTAGGCGAGATTGTATCAGGTCCTGGCGTTTATTTACCTTGAGTTTATCTAAACAATTCAATACTTCTCTCTCTGTAACGGTGATATTGCTTAGAACATCTGAATTATCAATCTGAATCGGCGATGGTGTAGAGGTCTTCTGTTGTAAAAACTGATGCAAAGAAGGTATTGAGGGCATTACTCATTTGTTACTTCGTCTTTGGTGTATTCTTTTTCATCGACTAACGGTCCAACAGTTGAAGTAACTACTTTTTCTTTCTGAGATAACTATAGAATTCTTTCGGGGTTGTGTTTTTACTTTGATTGTCGCAATATGTAAACTCTAAGGTCTTTTTACTTTGCTTAATTAAACCTTTTTGGCTTTGCGTCGTCGCTCTACAAATTTAACCCGTTCTTCGTCATTTTGTGAGGATTTTAATCTCTCATTAGCAAATTTTTTAGCAAGCAGGGCCAGTGTGACATATTCTTTATTTCCACACCATTCGGGCTCAATTATTATGGCCTGCGACGCCGTATTTTCGATTGTTGTATCCAGTCTTGCACTGTCTTTTAAGCTAAGTGTGGCTTTTCCGAAGTAACTTCCAGAGATGAGTTTATGTCGTTATTGTTAATTAAAATTGTTAATTAATAATCACAAGCATGCACCAAAATCCCAGATCACCGCACACAAGCCGACTCGCTGATTCCGAAAGATCTATCTCCCACATATTATATAAATGAGTTGCACTACAAACAGGACTCAATTTAGCCCCAGCTAAATCCACTGCACCCCTCCTCACCAGCCGGCCGGCAGGATGGGCCACCGATTACGTCGTCGCGCACTCATCCCCTCACCTCAACCGCCTACACGCCTAACAACAACACATTTCACCACCCACCACCTTCTTTCTGAACATAACATATCGACACCCAAATGACCCGTTCCCAGCCCACCAACACACCACAAACACGAAAAAGAAACTGACACCCAGACTAAACGTCCTCAGATCACTTGCCCACACGAAATTTGGACACAACAAAGAAACCACCACCACAGTCTACAAACAATACATAAGATTAGTTATGGAATACGCAAGCCCGGCCTGGGCTTCTAACCTAGCTGAAACACATCATAAGACCTTACAGACTATTCAAAATAAAACCCTGAAAATCATCACAGGATGCACAGCTACGACACCCACAGATCACCTACATCAAGAAACCAAAGTCCTCAAAGTCAAAGATCATCTAGACATGAGAGGCACACAATTCCTGGCAGCAGCCTCCACGAATCAACACCACCCACTACACTACATGGCAACACACCCACAGACACCAAGAAATATCAAAACAACACCCAGCACACGCTATCACACACAAATACTGTCTTCTCTCCCTCCCTGCCCACCCCAAACCAACTTCCGGAAGCACATCCATACTCATATCACTCGCCATTCCATCACTCACTCACTCATACACAACACGCAGCTGCAAGCACGACCTCCCGAAATCCATCCTTCTGAATCCTCCCTTCCTCGCGAGGACCTACGCAACATTGTGATAAGGGATATCCGTAGGGCGAAGAAGTCATACTACCCTACAAAGATTCATCATTAAAACAAACCAATATCAGTCAGTGGTACTCTAAAATTAAGAATCTTTGTGGCTTAAGTAGTGGGACTCCTTCGATCCCCTGTGTTTCCCATATCCCTCGTGTAGATGCACCTGAACTGATAAATAATCACTTCTCTACCATCTGCCAAACCCTCCCCAAACTAGACCGCACCAACCTCCCTGCCTTCCTCCCATCCCCTTCCCCCCCCAGTAACTGTTCCAGTAATTGAAGTGGCCAAAAAGCTTTCCAGTTTCAAATAAAAAAGATCAACAACCCCAGTAGACCTACCCATGAAAATATACAAAGAATTTTCGGTGGAATTTGCCACCCCCCTTTGCTCGATAATTAATGCCTCCTTAAGGCAAAGTAAATGCCCTGCAGACTGGAAAACTTCATACGTCACTCCAATCCCCAAAACCCCTCCCCACATTCTCTTAATGAACTCAGACCAATTGCCATAACGCCCATCCCTAGTCTAATCTGTGAGGACTTTGTATTCACCTGGGCTTACTCACAAATCCGTCACTTGATAGATCCCCAACAGTTTGGCAACGTAAAAACCTCCTCCACCACTCACTGTCTTATTAGCTTCCTAGATTATATTTACACAAATCTTGAGAAGAGAAAGACTTCCCTCGCCCTTGCCTTTATTGACTTCAGGAAAGCATTTGACCTTGTTGACCACACCATCATCATCAACAAGGCCATAAAGTTGGGGCTACATCCTACCCTGGTTGCGTGGTTGACCGACTTCCTTAGTGACAGACGACAAGCAGTGCGATACCAAGGCTTCATCTCCACCTTCCTAGACATCACATGTGGAGTCCCACAGGGCACAAAGATGGGGCCTCTATTGTTCCTCATCTTGATTAATGATGCCCTAAAGGACACCCCATTCCACTGGAAGTACGTGGACGACTCGACAGTCGGCATTACTGTCGATAACACCTCCCCTAACTATGACCCCCTACAAGACATCCTCGACCGTCTTCAAGCCTGGACCACAGACAATCATGTGACTATCAATCATGACAAGACAGTGGTCATGCACATCAACACTTCCGTTACCGACCTTCCTCCACCCACTGTCACAATTGGTCCTCATCCCCTTCAGCTTGTTGAGTCCACCAAACTCCTCGGAATCACTGTGGACAACAAACTGAACTGGAAGAAACATGTAACTACCACAGTCAGGACCGCCACATACAAGTTGTTTATGCTAAGGCGGTTGAGATCCCTGGGGGCGCCGGAGAATGAGCTGAAGAGTATATATAACACCTTCATACTCCCTAAGCTCACCTACGCCTCTCCCGCCTGGTCCTCCTCTCTAACCCTGACACAACAACGTCAATTGGAGAGAGTGCAGAGGAGGGCATGCAGGATCATCCTGGGTGGCACATATCCAGGGTACGAGGAAGCTCTCACCACCCTTAGCATACCTGCACTTTCAACCCACCACTACAACACACTCAAACAGTTTGCATCTAAGCTGCTTGTTCACCCACGACACAGAAACTTACTTCCACCAGACGCCCCTAGACCAACACGTGCAGCTCGTCACTTCAACACACTCCAACCAATAAGAGCAAGAACTGACAGATATAAAATAGTCCTATCCCAACCATTGTTAATATTATTAATAATGTGTAATAACGGCCTGTCACACCATATATACGCGCCCACCTTTAATAATGTATGCATAAGTGTGTGTGCATGTGTGTATTAGAATATAATTATGTATGTATTTGCTTGAGTTTGTTTATGTATATGTGTATATGTGTATATGTGTATCTATGTATGTACAGTATATGTGTATGTATGTGTGCGTATATGTGTATGTATGTATGCGTTATTTATGTATATATATATGTGTCTATAGTGTATACTGTTTGTGGTTCGAGCCCGGCTGAGAGTATCAGGTGGATAAGAGAAGAGCATATATGCATGTAATGTGCATATATTTATGTATATGTATGTCTGTGTGTATGTGCTGTCAATGGTTCGAGCCCGGTTGAGAATATATGGTATATATATATATATGTACTGTACGTGTATTTGTATGGTCATATGCACATATGTATGTAAATATACGTACATATGAGCGAGAACATATTGCTCACTAGCGCAACTTCTGATTATAAATCTATGCATAAGCATTATCTATTATTAAGTGTTCGCATATCTTCATCCATGTATTTCCACCCTTAACAATAGAACGCCCAGCTTTTCCACATTTCGCCTTCTATCACACACACACACACACACACACACACACACACACACACACACACACACACACACACACACACCTACACTACCGAGGATTAACCTCCCATTGTAGTAGGCTTTACCTGACCCTACCTGTACGGACTTGAATTGCCGCTCCCTCTTTACCCTTTACCTCTTTACCCTGACCCTACCAAAACAGTTTTTGTATGTATGTATGTTTGTGTGCATACGTGAGCGTTTGTGTATACGGACATGTGCACACTTACTGCATGTTCTTATGTTCTTATATATGTATGTATATGTATGCGTATGTATGTGTGTACGTACGTGTATATATGTATGTTCTGTATATGAGTAAGTAAAATAAATGTGTATATGTACTGTATATCACTTACTCTCATGGTTATTTTATGATAATTTGTATTCTGCACCTGCATCATTATTGTATTTTTTTTTTTTTGTAAACTGAGCTTACCATCTTCATATCTGTACATCTCATGTTCATCCACTAAATTGTAAAATGTGTATTTTCAGCTCATGAGGCTGCCATTCTTTAATAAACCGTTTATTATTATTATTATTATTATTATTATTATGTACACGAGTCTACATGTATGTAGGCCACAATCGTGGGTACTCGCCACGTGGCCCAAAAATTTCATGCATGCATGACATTTTTGGACCCTGTGGCGAGTACCCACGAGTGTGTCGAGTAAACAAAGAGTATACACGAGTCTAACACGAGTGTTGAGGAGTCTCGACGAGTCATTGCCGAATAGCAAAATTTCAGCACTTGTGTTGGACTCGCGCACCGACTCGGCTATGTGTGAACCACCCTTAACACACACCATTCATACCACGCAACTACGACTACGAACTACGACTACTCTTAACCTAACTCCTAACCTAACCCCTAACCCCTAACCTAACCTAATACCTAACCTAACACACATCATTCATACCATGCAACTAACTACTACTAACTACGACAAACTACAACTAACTACAAACAAAACACAAATATCACTCCCCTTGTATCGTAGTGGCATGGGCAGTCTCTCGTAGCGGCGGTAGCGTCCTAAGGCAGCAACCGGCAGAGTCCACAGGCAGTAACCGGCAGAGTCCACAGGCAGCCACCCCAATCCTGAAACACAAGAAACAAAAAATTAATTTGGGCAATAGATTGACAAGCGCTGAGATATAATATATAATAAATTAAACAATACTCTGTTCACGACAAGAAGGCTAGTAATTAGTTGTTTTGAATGTTTAACAGTTACTTAACCGTTAACCCTTTGAGTACCAGCGACGTCTTTTGAGTTATATTCTAGCTATATTTAGACGATTGTGTACAGTAAGAAGGATCTGGGGTAGTAAAAAGGGTGGTGCTAGTTCGAAGCCTGTTAAATTCTGGAGCCCCTTTTGAGACTGAAATTTAAAGAGGAACCGCCCTTTGGCCGGGAAATTTTTCTATCGAAAATGTAACATTTATCTTGAAGGGGGGTTAGGGAGTGTTTCTAAGCTTGATGAGGTCTCGGGAGGAAACTAAAAAATATATGAATAATGAATAATACCAACAACGTCAGTGTCTTTTTTTTTTTTTTTTTTTTAAAGAGACAATGAACGGAGGAAGGAAACACACAGATAAAACAAAAAGGTCCATGTGCCTAAAGGCATCCTCCATTCATAAAATGTTTGTAACAACTGGATTTAAACATTTGTAGATTGTAAGTTTGTGGAAAGCAATTCGAGGGAAGTGAATTCCAAAGAGTAGTAGCTCTGGGGATAAATGAATTCTGATAAGCAGAAGTTCTGCATTGTGGAGGAGAAAGTGTAAATTCATGGGCGCTCTCAGCTGCCCTAGTTCTACGGGGAAAGATGTGGAGAGGCGGCACAATTGAAGCAAGTTCCTCGGAACAATTGCTGTGAAAATATCTGTAGAATAATGCAAGGGATGCAACGTTTCTTCGTATGGATAATGTAGGAAGGTCCTGTGTGATTGCAGGGTTATTGATTAATCTAATAGCTTTATTTTGAATTTTGTCCAACTGCCTCAATGCAACCACTCCACTTCCACCCACAGAGGTGAACAGTAATCCATCTGAGAACGCACATGACTTTTATATATTACGGCCAACTGCTCGTCAGTGAAGAATTCTCGAACTCTGTACAGGAGTCCCAGTTTTTTAGAGGCATTCTTAGCAATGCTTCTAACATAATGTGTCCAGCTCAAGTTAGTAGTTAATGTTACACCGAGAATGTCAATACTAGGGGAAGTGGGAATATTTACATCATTAAAAAAATATATGGGAGTCAGTGAGATTCTGTCGGTTAGAAAATTGAATGTACTTGGTTTTCTGTGCATTAAAGGAAACTAGATTCTTTTGTCCCCATTCATTAATTCTAGAAAGGTCCTGGTTCAGAGAAATTGCAGTGTTTATTTTTGAATTTATAAGATCGGGTTGGGTGAAAGAATTGGTAAATGTGAAGGAACTGTGGAGTGTTGAGTCATCTGCGTAGGAATGTATTGGATTATGAGTGGTAGATATGAGATCATTGATATGAATGAGGAACAGAGTTGGGGCCAAAACTGATCCCTGGGGAACACCAGCATTTATTGAGTGAAATTGAGAATAAAGGCCATCTACCATTACACGTATTTTTCTGTTATGAAGATAAGAAGAAATTAGTGGAACTAATGATGCAAGGCCGTAGTGTGACATCTTCGACAATAAGGATTGATGCCAGACTCTATCAAATGCCTTTGATATATCCAGTGCTATTGTATGTGTTTCACCATGTTGGTCTGTAGCTTGGTTGATTTGATGCGTAAGAAGGCAAAGAATGTCTGCAGTTGATCGACATCGTCTAAAACCATATTGCCTATCACTGATTAATTTATTATTCTCAAGATGCTTAATTATGTGATTATTTAATATAATTTCAAAGACTTTACCAAGAGTGGAAGTTATAGCTATTGGTCTGTAGT
This sequence comes from Paralithodes platypus, assembly GCA_032716605.1. Taxonomy (NCBI): domain Eukaryota; kingdom Metazoa; phylum Arthropoda; class Malacostraca; order Decapoda; family Lithodidae; genus Paralithodes; species Paralithodes platypus. The sequence continues at coordinate 31,618,156 of CM064513.1, forward strand.
TTGATGGATCTGAAGAGGCACCTTTTTTAGGAACTGGATGGATGTTTGCTTCTTTCCAGGGTACTGGGAAGCATGAGGTATGAGTACATAGACGGAACAATTTTGCCAATACAGGAGCGAGCACCAAGGAGCAATTCTTAAGTACTATTGGAGGAATTTCATCTGGACCAGGAGCCTTATCTACTGAGAGATTCTGCAAAATAGTTTTGACATGTCTGGTGTGGATCTTAAGTGAGGGAATTTCAGGCGAATTAAAATTAAGTACAGGGACATCTTGATTTATTTCATCTAAGGTTGAGTTGGTGGAGAAAATATCCGCAAGAAGGTTAGCTTTACCTCGTGGGTCACTTACAAGATTGCCAGTCGGAGATTTTAATGGTGGAATGGATGAAGCAGTAGTGAAGTTGGATTTGAATGAGTTAAGAGTAGACCAAAATATTTTGTTATCATTTGGATTATTTAGAAGTTTATTTGCCTGCTTGTGGAGAAAGTTTGATTTAGTTAGGTTTAATACAGTTTTGGCATGATTTCTGATGTTTCTAAAGTAATTAAAGGCTTCATGTGTTTTTGATCTTGTGTATGCATTGTAGGCTATTGCTTTTTGTTCAGTTACTCTAGCACAATTATGGTCAAACCATTTAGGTGAATTAGATCTTTTACTGTACTTTTGATGAGGAATAAAAGTTTCCATTCCAATTTTTACAAAATCTTGTATGTGGCTCAAGGTGGAGTGTGCATCATTAGAAAAGAAAGAGGTCCAGGGAATATCAATAAAGAAACCTTGAAGACCCTCCCAGTCTGCCCTATCGTAATGCCATTTAGTCACCAAAACAGGTTCAGAGTGGGAAGGTGTGGTAGGTGATAGACAGGTGGCCTGTATCAGACAGTGATCAGAAGATCCAAGCGGGGACCTCACTGTAACATCATAATTTTCTGAATTGGTTGTTAAAAATAAGTCCAGTAGGTGGGAATTATGATTAGGATTATCTGGTACACGGGTGGGTTGGTTGACTAGTTGAGTGAGATTAAATGAGTCTGCAAATAGCTCACATTCAAGACCAGCATCATCAGTCCTGGCTGAATGAGTGAGCCATTCAACATTATGGACATTAAAATCACCCAACACAGTGATTTCAGAAGAAGCATTTAAGTTGAGGACACTGAGTTGTGAGGACAGAGAATCAAAAAGACTTTGCTCTGGAGGAGTATTTGGGGAACGGTAGATGCAACATATGTATTTAAATTTACCAGCAGAAATTAATTTGTATATAGAATAATCAAAATAGGGACAATTGAAACTAGTAACCTCCTCCAGGGCAATTTCAGATTTTGCGAAGCAACATACACCTCCTTTAGGTCTGAAATTTTGGAGCAGTTGATAACCTGGAAAATTAAATCTAGATGTGTCAGATGTGGATGTTACTTGAGTCTCTGTCAAAAAAAGGAGAGTAGGGGATTCTGCTTGAAGAAAA